>VMDR010003178.1:0-76104 GCA_007922815.1 Macrotus californicus
GTAGTTTCTGGATTTTTGTAGTCATTTTTCACTTTCCTCATTAAACTTTCTTGTTTGCTTCTCTGAAACGTTAATAGAAATGTGTGATTTTAATAAAAACAAAAGGTCACTTTTCAAAAAATAAAGATGTCATACACAAAAATACTAATAACACGTTGCAGAAGTTAAAGTAATAGTTATGATTTCCATGTTTGTAATGCCCATTTACTAACCTCAATTTGCTAAAAGTTTCAGAACCTCCCTCTCCCGTTTTGGAAAGACATCGGTAACCTTCCCATTCTGCTGCAGTGAATGCACACACTACTTCACGTTCCCCCCCTCGCGTGTCCCCCAATCAAATATTCAGAGCCTTTTATATTTACGTCACCTGCTGCTGGGACCCTGTCTCACTGCAACCACTGGGGTGCCAGAAACACAAAATTCTCAGGGAGTTTGAAATACTTTCAGGAATCTTTGTTTAATTAACGCAGAAGAGCTTTGTAGCTGTCTCATTTCTCAGCCCCCTTACAAACATGGGCGGATGGATAGCCAGAGCTTCTCAGCCCTTGCTCTAGAACTCTGATCCCAGGTCAGCCACATCTCAGTCACCCTCCCAGGACAGACTTAGACATAAGGAGGCACCCCAGGTCTCCCGGTCTCCCTCCCTCCCTCCTTCCCTCCCTCCCTCCCCACTGCATCCTTCACACTGCCATCACACTGCACTGTGAATCATCTCTCACTGCTCTGCCTTTCACCCATCCTCTCTGTTCCCCTACCACCCACCCAGTGCTCTAAATTATCCCCAACAGCAGTGACTCCGAACCTGAGTATCCTGAAACAGAAATTCTCAAAGGATACAGAAACAAATCCAAGAGTACCAGAATTTCATAAAAAGAGAATCAGGGCTTGGGAAGGGATTGCTGTACACACAAATCCCTGTAAGTAATACAAGTAAAAGCCACATGGACATGGACACCTGAATAATTGTGTTGTGTATCTGCCATGGCTGCCCCAGCTACTATCCATCAGCCATAAGCAGGGGGACGAGAGGGAGGGCATCTTCTTGTATTGATAGTTCTGTTTTCAGTCTAATGGTGCCCTTACTTACTGTAGTTTCTCTTTTCAGGGCAGTTAGCACTTCAAATTTCAATTTATAGAACCTAACTGTGATTCATTTGCTTATGTTTACTCGTTTTATTAGGCTAACTGCTCTTCTTTGAAAAAAAATATATAGTTAGGCTGTTCTAGAATTCTGGTTACACACGCTAAGCGGAGAACAAGGCAATGACAATGTACTCTTCATTTATTTGTCCAAATCCCATTGGCATCTCTTGAGCTCTTGCCTACTATGTACCCAGCTCAGAGCCCAGAACTTGATATTCATTCTCTTTCTACCATAACAGACCGTGGGGCTGGCAGGCCTTTCATAGCACAGAGCCCTGCATTGTGGCTCAGACTGAAGAGCAAGGACTTGGGCCTCCCTCCAATCTCAGTGGAAGGCAGGGTCCTTAATGGATACCAGCTCAGACCCTGGAACAAGGCCAAGCTCCACAATTTCTGTTCAACCTTGGACAAGCTAGTCACAACTCCGGGAATCAAAGCTCTTCTGGCCAAAATGGAGCTGCAAAAGTACAAACCCCAAAGTGCTCTTGCATGAGTCTGCTCAGTCTGCCATAACAAAATACCAGACTGGCAGCCTAAACAACAGAAAATGATTTCTCACAGCTCTGGAGGCTGGAAGTCTAAGATCAAGGTGCCAGCGGGGTTGGTTTCTGGTGCGAGCTCTCTCCCCGGCTTGCAGATGGCCTTCTCACCATGTCCTCACATGGCCTTTCCTCTGTCTGTATGTGTGGAGAGAGCTCTGGCATCTCTACCTCTTCTTATAAGGACATTGATCCTATTGGGTCAAAGCCCCACCCAATGACTTCACTGAACCTTAATCACCTTCTTAAAGGCCCTTTCTCCAGACACAGTTCCAGCGGAGGTTAGAGCTTCTGCACGTGAGTTTAGTGAGGATACAATTCAGTCCCTAACATTGTGGTAATTAAAGTCACTAATACATGTAATGTACTTAGGTAGGACGGTGCCCATACATACTACACGCTTAGTGAATGTTAGCAATAATTATTAGCGTTGATATAGTTGTTATCAAAATACTGAGTGTCCAATATTTCATGATTAAAAGGCTTTTGAGGAGTCATATGAGTTAAGAAAGGGAATGTCCTTCATTTTATGATCAGGTTAGACCAGTCCTTCCCAAGACTGAATCTGCCAGAATTAAAAAAGCTGTATAATGCTAGAGGCATAAATGTGATTAGGAGATTTTCAAAAAGATGAAATTTTCACAAATATTTTTATGCAGACTAAATTCTTTAATGTTTCAATGCTAAGACTATATCATTTTTCCTTTTATTTCTAGAAACACACAGTCAGGCAGTTCCAGGACGATGACGGCACACCTTCAGTTAAAGACAAAGGAGTCCCTCCCTCCCTTTGTCCGACCGTTGGTGTTAAACTGACCTTCTAACAATCATGCACTGCGAAGGAAAGCAGCTTTCTTGTCTTCATCTGAGCCGTGTGTGTGTGTGTGTGTGTGTGTGTGTGTGTGTGTGTGTGTGTGTTCTTAATGGAAAGCTTTTATTAGTAACCTGATACTTTGGGGGATCATTTTTGGCCCAAAGCCCACTATGTCCAATATGACCCCAAAAAACAGAATTCTCTGCCCCAGGCCTCCATTTTCCAGATGGGTAAGTTGGATCATGACCTCACTTAGGTGTTTCCAGGTGCTCTCACCTAAGTCTGGAATCAGCTGCACGTGGGCTGGGATGCCCAGTGCCATGCACAGGGATACACGTGAATGCATATGCTTCTTTGTGGGGACTGACAATTAAAAAAGGCTCCTTTATGCTATATTGCACTTGGCAGGAAGGACTTCAAAGAAAGTATCTAAGAGGTAAAGCACCCTAAGTTAGCTGAACTCTGACTAAATTTGCTGAACAGGCTGTTCCCACTTTTCCCAAAGGAAAAAGATTATTTCATGGAATAGCCATGAGGGATTCTCCTGGTACTCACATTCTCTGATTATCTGGGAAACAGCCATTCCCCATGATTGTGGGATCAGGCAGAAGGGTTGGCATTTGAATCATCACGTCCTGACCTGATGTGTTAAGCGTGAATTTATAATCCAAAGCAATAGGCAAAGTAAAGACTTCCTCATGGGCATCTCATTCTTGAGCTGTTGGCAGCGACATCTGTGTGTGACAGCCATATTCTGGGCAAACACATTTTCTGCTTGGCTGCAAATGGGTGTGACTCCTGACCAGAGGCTTCCCAGCAGCCCCCAAAGCCATTGCTGTCATGAATAAGCCAATGATTCAGGCTCGAAACACACAAACCTCAGAAGTATGGGGTCCTGGCATCCAGAGCTGTCAGCTAACACTGACCCTGAGCCATCCTGGGCAAGGGTAGGTATTCTTGGGAGACAGGAGCCTCTGAAAAGTAAAACTAATAATGACAACACCACCAATAACACAAATGCTAATATTTAGTGAGAGTTTGCTCTGTCCTAATTAACATGATGAGTATTTTACTCACTTCAATTAATTCTCCCTACAACCCTATTAAATAAGTTCCTTATTATCCCATTTTATAGAGGAGATATCTGAGGCACAAGTAGCAAGTGATGAAGTAGATAGAGGAAAGTCCTTCCTATTTTTCAAGAAACTTTCAAATCTCTGGCAAAATAAGGCATAAAAGGCCAGCTTAACTCAGTCCCAACAGGAAGCCATCGTTAATTGCTCTGGTGAACTCCAACAAATCCCACCCAGGTGTAGACCAAGGGTCCCAGGGATCAAGTTAACTCTTGTAGGGTAGCCTACTGAAAGTGGCCCAGAGTAGGAGCCCAAGGGTCAGGATGGGAAAGTCAAGTTCATCATGTGACAAAAAAGGACTCACCTGAAAATGTGATACCAGGGTGGCGGTCCACAGAGATCCAGCTTTCCCTTGGAGTAAACTTTAGGAATCACAAACTCCATGAGGTCCCTACCAGGCTCCACATCCTCCATTATGGCCACCCAAGCTCCCTCACCCTGGCCACAAGGTGGAGTGTGACATGACTGTCCTCCCTCTGCCACTCATTTCTCCTTTGGCCTCAGGCCCCCCAACACCCTCCTTTTGTAGCACACCCCACCCCATAATACACCCTCACCCCAGGAAACACATGTCTGGATCTGCTGTGAGACCTCTAACATAGCAAGTGTCCCCACACAGGCCCTTGGGAAGGAGCTCTGAACTCCCTGGAGCTCTGGGCGAGGGCACTTCCCTCTCTGGGGCCTGAAGTGGCTGATCCCCTCAGACCTTCCAAAGAGACTTTTTGGAGAGCTAATACTCTATTCTGTTGCCTGCTCACCCTCTGAGGAGGCTCCTGCCAATTCTTGGCCCTCATTTTTCCTTCGGACTCTGCCCTCTCCCATTTCTCGCCTCCCCGAAGCCCCAGCTCCTCTAGGCCTTGAGCTGTGGAGACGGCCTCTCTGAAGGCTGCTGTCAGGGTCACTGTCTGTCCACAAGGTTGGGGGGCCTCAGTGGGGAGGGGAAGAAAGCCCCCGCTGCAGGGAAGCTCACAGCTGGGGGCCACTGGGAGGATGGATGCTTGCCCCCTCAGGGTCATCTTGGGCTGTTCCCAGGCCTTCACCTTCAACTGGCCGTGAGACAGAGGCTCAGCCACAGCCAGTCAAGTTCAGGGCCAGCGGTTTCGTCCAGCTCCTTCTCCATCCCCTTGACGCCTTTGGAGATTTTGAATATGAATGCATTGCACATAAGAAACTCCCTACGGCCACCCAGAGTCACCCACTCCCTTGCAGGACACAGCATTTATTCCTCCCCAGGCAAGTCCACACCTGAAATCACAATCACCCGAGCCGCAAGACATGCTGAGGGCCCATCAGAAAGGTGGGGAGGAAGGTCACTCTCACTTTGTGGATGAATTGCTGAGGCCAAAGACGTAACTGTCACACAGTGTGGTAGCAATACTGCGGAGGGATGCAAGCTTCCTGAATACTTGTCCAGACTTCCATCCACTGCTTCTGTCTCGGTTTTGGTCACTGCCTGGGCCAAGGGACCTGGGAGAGGGAGCCACTCACTGCAGGCCCTTCAGAGAAGCAAGGCCCTTCCCAGAGGCCTTCACCAGAGGAGGCGCCAGGCCCCTGCTATGGAAGTTCTACAGCCCAAGAACCCAAGCGATCTTCTGTTTTGTACGGGTAGCACGGTGGGAAAGCTCACTGCCTAAGCTTCTGACTCCATGCAGAGTCTCCCCAGAACTCTGTCCTGCTCCCCTTCACCTCTATTTCCCTTGTTGCTAAAACACTTTCTCACCCCACCCCCTCCATGGCCTGTTTCCGGAGGAGATCCTCTGGCCATAAGATATGTCTGAACCGAGACAGTGAGGGAGAATCAGCACTGAGCCCCACTGAGCCATGAAGGGAACTGAAGAGGTGAATATTTTACACCTGCAATTAGTCACACATGCAGAACTGTGCTCACAACTAGTTACACCTGCAAGTGGTTAATTGCTAAATAGCAAATGCAATTAGGCACTTACACATTATCTCTCGATGAAAGTTGCCAACACGGTAGTCACTACTATGTGAGTGGTCATGCACAGGCATGTGCACACACACAGGGGCATGCATACATGTCATAGACAAGGCACACACACATGTATAGAGGGGCATACCCATCTATACAAGAGCACACAGGCACGCTCCCTGATGAAGGAGTAAACACTGAACAAAGCAATTTGATCCTCCAGGTTGGAGACTGAGAGACACGAAGGGGAGCCTTTTTATTAAAACATTGAGAAGCTGCATTAAAGGAATCTAGGTTAACCCAAGCCTTATATTGATACCTAGGACACAGTCGAAGGCTCGGCAGCAGATAAGAACAGCAGGGCACTGCAGATTGTTCCTTTGATAAAGACAGAGCAATCGTGGAAAACAAATTGGGCCTGGCACCCGGGGCCAGGCTGCAGAAAAGGCCAACGCGTTCAGGCCTCACTGGCCATTGTTGATCCCTGATGTAACCCATTATTTAACTGCAGTCGTAATTGTTATATTCACAGGGGTTTTTTTCCCTTAATCTCAAAATACCACTTTAGAAAGTAACACGCAAAATCAAAGAGTGACCTTTAAAAATTCTGCTTAATGCCTTCTTTGTAGCCCTTCCTTCCTTCCTCCAGTTTCTCTGAGCTGTGATACTGAGTTGTCATATTTTCAAAAATATTTCCTTTTCAGCAGCCGAGTGAGGAGGAATACATCTGTGTATTTAATTGTCGTCAGTTCAGACGTGGTAGACTGAAGAACCTCTTCAGCGGTAATGAGATGCGCTGAGGCACAGAACTGGTAGACTAGGGGACGGAGCTGATGATTGGGTTACAAGAGCAGCTCTGCCCGCTTACCGAGCACCTTTCTGTAGGACCGGAGAGCTCGTCTGCCTTCAGACACGCCACGTGGCCACCTCGCTGCCAACCTTTCACTCGAGGTGAAAGGAATCAACTCCCCTCCCTCCTCTCTTCCTTTGTTTCCTTCTTCCCTCTTTCCAGCTCCTAGTCTCTCTTCCTTTCGTTCCCTACTTCATTCATTATCAAAAAGGGATCGTTCAGAAATCACTGGAAATGATCCCTGCCTTCTAAACGCCCGGAGTACAACGGCAGAGAATAATCTTTGATTATTGTTTCCAGGTCTCTGATTCTGAAAAGACAAAATGCATCAGCGTTAAAGATAAGTAATGTGCCCATTGAAGAGTAAGGGCTTGGACTCAGCCCAAATTTAACCCCCAATTCTGCCCACTTAGTAGCTGTGTGACCTTGGACAAGTGACTTAGCCCCTTTAAAGCTAAATTTACTCACTTGTAAATGGGGGTAACAGAGCCAACCACTCAAAACTACAGCGGGGGTTAAATTGAACTCTTAGCAAAGTATCTGGCTTCTTGTAAGGGTTCAGTAATAATGAAATAATAGTTATTATTATGCTTAACCATCAATGACATATTATTGAAGAAGGACTCATTAATACTGGCTGTCTTCGTGGAGAGTCTGGCTATATGGTCTGAAAAGGCTGCATAGATTTTGAACAACTCCAATAAGATTATGGACTTCTCCAGAGAACCTTTCACCTTCATGTGCTTAGCACCTGGAGTCACGCCTGGCACAGTACAGGTGCTCACTAAATATTAGACAGGTGGACTGGTGGATGGTTGCACACAGGCATGCATGCATGAATGAAAATGTGGAGAAGAAAAGGGCATCCAAAAGGGGCGGGGTGCAGAGACGCTGATTTAAGGAGAGCATTGTGACAGTCACATAGCAATCAGTGCAATTTGTCATTTTTTCCCCAGCTGTCTGTGTTCCAGGGACAGGGTGGGATTGTACTTCCTGGCCCTTTTGAGGTCGGGTGAGGCCATGAATCTGGAGCTGGCCAATGAGTTGTAAATAGAAACAATGTGTGTCACTTCCAAACTAGGGCATTTAATTGTCAATGCAAGACCTACCAGTTCCCTCTCCCTCTGACAGACGACCTTCTATGGCATGAAACAGAGCCCTTGCCAACCCATGATGGTGATGGACATGCATTCTGAGGAGAAATAAACCTGTGTTGTTTTAAGCCACTAAGGTTTGGGGAGTATTTGTTACTGCAATATAACCTAGCTTATACTGACAGGTACAAGCACAATCTCATGACAAAATCTGGTGTGGCTGGAGTACTGGTAAGAGGACCACCATGTGGGATATGAGATAAGAAAGGTCATTTGGGGTCACCTTTGACTACCAAGAATAAAGAAGTTGGTCACCATGTGTCCCAGGAGACCCTAATATGTTAGTGATGGCTTAGCACAATGAGGATGACCCTGCAAGGTCTGATACCCTGCCTGTCCTGTGCTTACCAACCTGGCCCAGCTTTGATGGAAGGGAACCCTTGGGGCTCATGGATAGAGTGTTTTAAATTTCCAGGAAGTTGTCTCTTCATCCTCTCTTCTCTCAGAGACGTTCTCAACCCCTATAGTCCCAAGTGCTATACAAGATGAAATATCTTTCCTCCAAGGTGATGCAGTGTTGGGGCTTATGAACAGCAAGCAGAGAATCCTCCAACCATAAAATACTTAAGCCTCTGTCCTAGCATGGTGCCTGACAATCCACCTTATGTGCACTGAGTGTTTACCCCCAGCAGAGGATGGCAAGGTACCTGACTCTCCTCTGACTTGGAACTGCTAGGAAGAACTAATTCGACGATCTGGAAGACCTGTCTTTTCATGTAAATGGTATTTCCAGGTATGACCAGAGTCTATAGCTAGCGAGTCTTTCTAGAGGTTACACAGAACCTAGATCAATTTTGTCAAAAGAAAAATGGTCTGTTGTAATTTCAAAAACATGAGTATAAAAACTTGACACTCCTCTTATTGGAGGGGAGGGGTCCAATGTCCCTTCCTCTTGAATCTGGATGGGCTTGTGACTTCTTTGACCAGTGAGGTATGGCAGAAGTGGTGATGTGTGACTCCTGAGACTATAAAAGCCATGTAGCTTCTTTCTCCTCCACTCAGACAGACTCCCTTGGATCCTTGAACCATGTAAAAAGTCCAGTTGCCCTATGGACCAAACACTATGAGGAAGCTCAAGACACATGGAGAGCTCCCCAGTACGGCTCCCCAGTTCCAGAACACGCAGCTGAGTTCTGCCTTCTAGTCATCCTAGCCCACGAATATGCCAGACAGGTGAGTGAAGAAGGCTCCAGATGATGCTATCTCCCAGACATTCAAATCTCCCAGCTGAGGCCTCTGCCATAACGGAGCAGAGGCCACCCATCCCTCTTGTGCCCTGTCCAGAGTTCGGATCCAGAGAATCTGTGAGCATAATGAAAATGGCTGATGTTAAATGAATGAATTCATTCAGAGGAGTAAAATAGAGCAAAAAGGTGACTTGTCATGCAGCAATGTGTAACCAAAACACAAATCTCCCAATGAAGGTTCCAGCGGTGCAATGTGAAGGTAAACTAAATGACTTTTGCCTTCCAGCATCAGAGTAACAGTGAAAAAGAACATATGATTTAGGGAGAGAAGATCTGGACTCAGATACCATCTATAACCATACACTGACTAGACGGTCTTGGGATGGTCATTCAGCCACTCTTGATTCCACGTTCTCTTCTGCAAATCGGGAAGGATAATGATCACAACAATAATGTCCTCGTGAGACTGTTAAAAGAATAAATGACAAAAATAGTGTAGCCTGCCATGCCCTGTGCCAGTGTTCCTTGTTGCTGTCAATAGAGTGAAAGACAGCCTTCCTAAAATTTATTTGAGGCAAAAATATAACCCTAAGCTATGGATGGAGAAGGGAGTGAGTTGCATGCACACACACACACGCACTCCTGGGTGCCTGCCTCTCTCTGAAGACAGTGGGTTCCATCAGAACAAAAGTCTAAAGTTGCAGAGAAAACTGAAACACATCAATCTGCTGCTTCTTTTTCTTTCTTTCTTTAAACATGCACCTTTATCAAAGTTTTGAAATTACACAATAGCTTCCACAAAGACCTAATTACTAGATTTCTTCCTAAGATTCCAAGTTAAAAATAGCTTAAATACACTTCTTCTGTCAGTCAAATCATAAGATAGAAGATACTGTACCATTCTAAATATAAATTGAGAATATTTCTTTCCCCAAAGAAAAATCCTCCAACATCTTTGTTTTGTTTCCTCAGGGATTTTGACAAACCAATATCATGGGAGGCCAGGACCAAGACCCCTGGCCTCACCCTCCATGGAGCCAGCGTGTTGGGAGCGGGAACCCAAGAAGGCTGGTTCTATGTTACTCCTCTGAAGCCAGATGGCAGCATTGTTCACCACCTCTCACATTATTTTGTAGCTCCCACAGCACTCTCCCATTCATTCATTCATTCAACAGATGTGTAATCAGTTCTTGTAATACATGCACTGGGCCAGGTAAGGAGCCACAGAGGTGACCGGGGGGCCATCCTGCCTTCAGAGAGCTCACAGTCTCACGGGAAGCCTAGGAGAGAGGACACTGCTGGTACAGTATGACAAATGCCACTGCAGTCAATGCTTCCAAAACATCAGAAATGAGGAAGCCAGAGCTGCTCACGTGCCTTTGCCGGGGACCTGACAGGGACGGCTAAGGACTAAGGATGGAGGAGCCACTTGAGCAGAGCCCAAGGCTCTGTTCCAAGCCCTGATGGTCCCCCATGTTCCCTGGGGTCAGGTCTCTACCCTTATACCTCCTATGGACAACCCAAGGCATCTCGAGAGAATGGAAAACTCATTCCTCCCATGGTGGGGCGAGAGGGAGAAGTATCTAGAAGGTGGAGGGGCGGGTGAACAGGGAGAATCACAGAAAATGAACCTGGTGGGGAGCACTCCCCACACAAAACAAAACTGGGCATCTCACCCCAGGAGCAAACTGGGGGGACCCAGGGTGGACTATAACCCTGGAATCCTGAATGTGCTTGGGATGATGGTGAGAAATGGGTGGGGGATGTGGGAGGGAAAGGGACAAGAGTGTACCCTAATTCCTGAAAGGGAGTCTGTCAGAAACATTTTGAGCCTTGCTATCTTCCCTGAAAGGAAAGCTTGAAAATGAGGCAGCAAGTATTCATATTTTGGGAGAATCACCACGGCATGGGCCCCAGAGGTACTATTAACAGAATGCAGGATGCAGGAGACCATTCTGCCCAGGATGAATTTCCTGCGGGCCCCTCCCCAGAGCACAGCTTTGCTCTGGGCAATTTCTGAGACATTCTCTTCCACATCCCCACGGCCCTGCAACAGCATCTTTGACAAGCACAGCGAAGCCTACACAGGTGCTTCCTTTCGCGGAAGCTGTGGCTGTTCGCAACCTCAAGCACATCTCCACGCTGTTCAACTGTGAAGATGGGGCCACAGATGGAGAAGCTACAAAGACATTTCTACCAGGGTTAAAACATCCACAGGAAGTTTCAGATTTTTAATTTTGATACACTGGGTCTCAACTAGAAGTCAGTGCCTTCCAGGGCCTACATTTCCAAGGAGAAGGCAGTGTCCCAGGGTTCAAGGCTACAAAGTACCCACCTACTGAGAGGCTGGGTACAAAGGTTGGAAGAGATTTGTTTTTATCAGCATTGTTGCCTTCTCAGGGCCTTGGCTACAAAGTGTCACAAGTGCTGAGGAGCAAACCCTAACCTCTCTCTCCCCAGAGCACTGCTGTAGAAAGCAATTTTGCAGAAGAGGTTGTTTAGGGAAGTACGTGCGACATGACAAAAGAAATGCCTCGGTCATTAGGAGTGTTGTAGACACTCAAAGGGGAGACAGTGACTTCTGAGAAAGTGACCCTTAAGCTGAAATCCAAAAAATGAGAAGTTAGCCCCGTGAAAAGGGGCTTAAAATTGTTCTGCAACAAAATCTAGACAATATGGGAGTTAGCAAGCAGGCCAAAGGTTCCACGTCATCTTGGGATGGTTTGATCACCTTTCAACTTCCCTGTGAACTGGCTCTGCCCAGAGCTGTCCTTGCTGGGCCAGGGGAGGCAGTTGTTCTGCATTTGCTAGTGGATTGCCAGGCTGCAGTGCTCAGAGAAACTGTTGCATTGACCCAGCTGAGCTTTGAACTCACGTGGGGGAGGGGTGACCACAGTTCAAGGTTGCAGAAACCAAAGGGGGTGGGGGGCAGTCAGACCTGGCCACAACCAACCAGTCCATCTAGAGCACTGGTCCCCAACCTTTTTGGCACCAAGGACTGGTTTCATGGAAGACGAGGGAGGGGTGGGGGTTGGGAGGGTGGTTAGCAGGCAGAGCTCAGGTTCCTAACAGGCCTTGGACTGGGTACCAGTCTGGGGGTCAGGGACCCCTGATCTAGAGGGCTAACCTCTGACCATGGGTGTCAGTTTATCAGCTACTGATCGTCTTACTTTCCAGCCTTTATTTTCCCTTCATCAAATATCCTCATCCACTCACTTGATTCTGTTGGTAGATATACCTCCAGCCTCATTCCCAAAAGAAATTTCATGCGGCCTACATGTGTAAACATGCATCCTCTGGTGGCAAACATGTCTTCCCCCTTCATTCTGCCCTCTTAGATCTTTCTATTATTCCATCTTTGCAGATAGTTGGGGTTTTTTTAACCCGCTTCCCTTTGCTAACTTTAATCTATTTCTGTAATCTCGCCATACTCATAAAGTGAAATGTGAACGACATGACCTGCTTCTGAGGTTCCTGGGAGGATTAAGTGGGATGATGCTGACACAGCTCTCAGCACAGGGCCAGGCACACAGCAGAGGGGTTGGACCCATTTGCGCTGCAGGTGGGAAGAGATGAGACAGTCCCAGTAACCTGTCTCTGATTCCAGAGCAGCAGGAGCTGTGGCCTCACCAGCAAATTCCCACCACTCTTCTCCTCCAGCCTGCCCCGAGCCCACACGGCCTGAAGTATCTCTGCTCTGTCTTTGCTCACGCCCTGTACATGCTCTTTAGCCTTATCCTCAAATCCAGGCCAGTGTGCAAAGCCTCCCCCTGGGCAGCGCTCTCTGCCACCAGGCTTGGGCCTCCAAAAGGGAGGGCAGCTCTGACCCCCAACTCATCGGAGGGCACCGGAGGTCCCTAAGGTCTCTGAGTCTCTAGAAAAGAATTTCCAACATCGACTCCTAACGCAATAGAACAAAGTTAACAGCTTTTGAAACAGCTTTCCTCCTACGTTTAAAAATAAGATCATGAAAAGTCCCCCAGAAAAATCGATGCTGCCTTTTTAAAACTCCCAATCAATATGATGTGTGAAAGTTCTCATTAAGAGAGAGGTGGGGGAGGTCAGAGAAATAAGGAGAATAGGAAAGGAAGAGAGCCAAAGAGGGGAATACAACAAGAGAAACAGAGGGACTGGGCGGCAGCAGGGAGAGGAGAGCAGAGAAGGGCAGAAGGGAGAGGCAACAAGGTGCCAAGCGCAGAAGCTGCCAACCAGCAAGAGCTGGCGGCCTCTTCCCCTGCAAGAAAGGGAATGAAGAATGGGACTGCTGACCCTTCAGGGGCCCACCATCGGCCTCGGGCCCTTGGGGGCAGAGAGGAAAGGGGGACAAACAGGCAATGGGCTATAAGACAGGTATGAATAGAAAAGTCAATGATTATGTCCAGTTGTCCGTTGGACCAAGAAACCAAGACCTCTTTAGAGAAGAGGCAGAAATTTAGGTAGGCCTTGAAGGGTTAGTGAAATTTAAAGTTTGAATGGTTGGCTTTGAAGGAGGAGGGGCTCCCACGTGCCATGTGTGAGGTGGAGAATAACAATGGCTAATACATACCAAATGCTCTCTGACAGCCCACAATGTCCTAAGTACCTAAGTAATGTCCTCAGGACCTAAGTGCCTAAGTAAGCAATGTCCTAGGTACTTTGCAAGCATGTATTCATCCACTTTCACAACCACTCTAGGAGGTAAGTTATGACTATACCCATTTCATAGCAGAGGAAACTGAGGCACAAAGAGGTAAAGTAATTTACCCAAGGTCATATAGCCAGTCGGTGCTATGGCCAAGTTCAAACCCAGGTAGTCTGGCCTCACAGTCTACACTGTTAACCAGGCTGGGTCTGGGGACTGTGATGTTCGTGTGCATGTGTGCACCCTGGAATGCTTGCTTGAGAACGTGCTCTCGTAGCAATGGGGAGCTAGAGGAGCAGGCGAGCACAGGGATGGCGGTCCCAGTCTGAGATTTAGGAAAATGAATCTGGAGCTGGAGTGAACCTAGAGTAGTGGGGAAAGGCTTTGCCAAATCACCAATGTGCCACTGGCCTTTGGATCACCCCTCCAAACATTCTTCTCTGTGTTTTCCATGTCAGACACCACTCCCAACACCAACTCCTAACTCAGTAGAACAAAGTCAACACCTTTTGAATCAGATTCCCTAACGAGACAAAGCACACTCCCTCGCCCAGGCCTTGCAGCCTGGAGCTGCAGCATTTTCCTCTAGGATTAAGTATTCCAGAAACATCTTCTCCCTAGGTTCTTTGAAAACCACAATCCTAACTGACCTTTGTCACTCCTGGGCATTTTACTTCTGCTCAGAGGATTCCTTCTGAAAGTCTGAATACAGGCAAGGAGAACTGCTCAGCTCACCTCCTACTGTGAGTTAGAGTTGGCTCCCCCACAATAAAGAAGCAGGGAACATTTCCATCAGGCTGAGCTGGGGCTTCATCTGATGCGTTGAACCTTGCTCTACCCTGCCCATGACTGTCAGGTCCCCTTGCCCTGCCCCCATGGAAAGGCAATCAACACAGCCAGAGAAAGCAGTCCCTTTGCTGTATACCTGCCCTTGGAACAAGGTGCACACCTGAGTGTCAGGGCACACAGATGCCTGGGAGCATCTGAGACCATAGCAAGAGACTTGGGGCAAGGCTCCTGCAGGATGACACATTCCCCATGTCCAAGGAGGGTACACGTGCCAGCAGCCCCCAGCTCAATCAGGCATCAGATTTCTGTCTCTGCTGAATTAGACTTGATATTGCTCTGTCCACGAAGCATCCACCAAGCAGTAGAGGGAGCAAGAAGAGGATTCAGACCAGGCCCCCAGGGATAGGGGATGCAGCTGAGGCCAACCTGGATGTACAGGTGCACGAGGGACCCGCCTCAGTCAGAGCTGCCCACCCTCCCAGACTCAGGGGCTGAGCAGGGCTGTCACAGGCAAGCTAGGAGGGCCAACTGTCCTTGCCTCCATTCAGGAGAGGCCTCAAATTTACATTCAGTGAGATATTCTCACAGGACTGAAAAAAGAAGTCCATCACGACTTAAAACTGTGTCCCATTATCCAACCAGCCTGCCTCTAGGGCTCTGCACGTGCATACATTTTATAATCCATGCAAGTGTCTTCTCACAGCATAGATTATTGCAATTTTTGTGTTAAAAGCATTTATTTGTCATGCAAACACCTGAATCAAGCACAATTTTGGGAACCTTGTTTTGGCATTACCTCTTTAAAAAAATATATATTTAGGTCTTTCTCTGAGAACCAATGAATATATATATGTATATTTTTTTTCCAGAGAAAGGCCCAGAGACCCAGGCACTCTCTATCCAGCTCAGAAGCCCTGTGCACACTATTGGTTCATAGCAAGGGTGTTCTGGATGGGCTAGCAGGGAGGGGTGCCCAGGCAGGAGAGGAAGCCTCTCCTGGGGCAAGTCTTCCCCCAGAGGAGCCACAGAAGGAAGGTGTGACCAACAACACAGGCAAGAAGTGATTCTCAGACATTACTAATTCCTGTTTCTAAGCTGTAATTAAGACCTCCATTTAAGTTGGTAACACTTTAAAAAAAAAAAAAGACCATGGAAGATATTTCAAACAATTGTGCTTGGGCTTCTTTTCTGTGAATTATTACAAGTGTTAATAGGCATCTTCATTAAAGTATAATTTAAGAAATATTACAAGTTGGGTTCTCCTGCCTCATAGTTCTGATGACTCAGATTCAACAGCTCCTCCTACTGAACTGAAGCAAATTTATCAAAAGGGAAAATTAGCTGACTTGGTCCATCCAGTGGAGGAAACAAGACAGAAATAGTAGACAATGTGGGTTTGCTTTTCTGAGAACACAGTATGTGACCAGATTCCAAACAAGCCAGGAGCCTCAGCAGTTGAGAGATCATCAAAGAGCATGGCTAGCTGAGTGGAGGGCAGAATGCCAGGATCCACTGGCCCCACAGGGTGCTCTTGGAACTGAAGGTGGGGTGGTATCTAGGGGGCCAATGCCTGGGCAGCAAGGAAGGGGAAGGGCCAGCTCTTTCCGAAGATGCCTGTCACCAGCCCTCACCAGCCAGGCCCTGACAGACACAGGGCAGCCCTCCCATCCTATGCCCGTCAATGTCCCCAAACTTCAAATTAACATTCATTTTAAGAGCAGTGTGATTGCTGTGCAAAAGCGGCCTTGAAGTGCCCAGCCAGCCCCCATCTAGCCAAACACACTGTTGCCCAAGCCCCTCCCAGGCAGAAATTCCAGAGGACACCCCAGGGAGACACAACGTCCTCCACTCACTCCACAGGCTACTCCAGAGACCCAGGGCAGAGTGATGTCAGGACTCAGGGTAGGGACAGAATGAAGAAGGGTCCCAGTGCAGGGGACAGAACCCACTAGGCCCCTCATCCTGGTTTATTTAATCTGCCCTCTTTTCTTCTGGTCTCTCCATATCTTCCCACTGTTTGCCTCTGGGATTCCTGGGACCTCCCACGGGATGAGCTAAGCCTCATCGCTAGAACTGAAGCCTATTAGCCAGTTGGAAGCCTCCATTCTAACTGACGTCGCCTCCTCCAGGGCCCTCCTGCCCTGCCAACCACCTCGTCTCCCAGTCGCTTCAAACATCCAGGATTGAGGGCTGATTCGAAATTAAGATAATTTTCCCAAGGCATTAGAGAACTTTCTGTCTTTCAAGGGGTATAAGGGTGAAAAAGGGATTAAGCTTAAGTTTCAAGAAACAAATACTTTAAGACTGAGAGGGAAAATGCTTTAATTGCTTAAGTTCTTAGGAGTCTCAAACAATAAGGTGGGCGGGTGTGTGAATGAACAGCCAGGGAGTGCAGTGTTAACTCTGACAAACCTGTTTTGCCTGATGACCAGGTGAAGCAAGGAGGCCACCAGCCCAGGACCCCTCACTTCTGATCTGATGGCAGCTGCCTGCCTGGGAGCTTCTCCCACTGCAGCCGGATCCCAGGGGAGGAGTCATGCACCCAGTGCTGATCTTTCCCTCGGGACACATCAGTTAGCAAGCACAACCCCCACCACACACACACTCCAGGATCCCTGTGCTCACGGACCCTACATTCTAGTGACAAGTGACAAAAAATGCACGTGATCCGTAAATAAATGGTACGTTATGTTAGAGATGAAAAGGGCTATGGAGAGAAATAAATCTCGGTGGGGAAAACGGGAGGGCTATTGAGGGTGGTACCCACTGGGAGGACGATGGTCAGGGTAGGGGCCTCGGAGAAGGCAACATTCAAGCAAAGGTTCGCAGGAGGTGAAGTCATCCGCACAACTGGCTGTGCTGGAACAGCTGTACGTCATGGGCAAAATCATTATACAGTGAACATCAACTCGAACCTCACACCTTCAACCAAAGCTAACTCAGAATGGATCATAGACCTAAATGTAGTAAAACATCAATCTATAGAACTTCTGGAAATTAACGTTAGGAGAAAACTTTTGCAACCTAGGATTGGCCACAGAATTGCCAGACGTGACACCAAAAGTATTCATAACCTGGATAAATTGAAAGAAGAAAAAGGATAACTTCTCCAAACAATGGGGTATAATTTGGCTCTACAAAGAAATTAGCTGTCAAGCCGTGAAAAGACACGGAGAAACCTTAAATACATATTGCTAAGTGAAAGAAGCCAGTCTGAAAAGGTTACAATACATCCTACAAGATTGCAACTGTCGGACATCCTGGAAAAGGCAAAGTTATGGAGACAGTAAAAAGGGCGGTGGTGGCCAGGGGTTGAGAGGTGGGAAAGATTAAGGAGCAGACGGGGCACAGGGTATTTTTTAGGGAAGTGCAAATATTCTGCATGATGCTGCAATAGTGGATACATATCATTCAACACTGGTCCAAATCCACAGAAGGTACAACACCAAGAGTGAACCATGGACTTTGGGGGATAATGATGCATCAATATGGGTACATCGGTTGTAACAAATGTATCGCCCTGGTGCGGGTGTTGGTGATGAGGATAAATGGAAAATCTCTGTATCTTCCTCTTAATTTTGCTGGGAACCTAAAACTGCTCTAAAATACTCAGTTTTTAATTTAAAAAAAAATTAATGGATAAATTAGATTCCATCAAAATTTAAAAGGTTTGCTTTGTAAAAGACTTTGTTAAGAGAAAGAAGGGTCAAGTTGCAGACTGGAAGAAAATATTTGTAAATCATACAGTCAATAAAAAGACTTGTATCCTGAATATATATAGAAATCTCAATACTCAGTGGTAAGAGAACCGCCTAATTAAAACTTGGGCAAAAATGTTGAATAAACACTTCACCAGAGAGTATAAACAGATGGCCAATAAGCACATGAAAGATATTCAACATCATTATTCACTAGAGAAATACAAATTAAAACCACCATGAGATACTAGGAGACACAGATTAGAATGGCTAACATTAAAAATACTGACAATACCAAGAGCTGACACCTATGTGCTAGAGACAGGCCCACCGGGTATGGACTCCCAAAAAGTTCATTTTGAGACCTCATCTCAGAATCAGGGAATTTTCCCAGTAGATTTCAGTGGGGTCATGCTCTCTTCTCATGGGGAGCTATCGCCTTAAACAGCTACCTGAATACCCACAGGTATTCTCTACCTGTGGGAGAGAATAAACTAATTATAATCTTTTCTTTCCAGATTCCACTTCCTTCTCCTTTCTTCCCCCTGACTAGTTAGTACCAATGTGGACCACTGTTCTCACCAGAAAACCTCATTTTGTCAACTCACAGAGCACTTACGACAAAATCTTCACGTAGCTGTGACATCAGTCTGTTCACCTTACACCTGGAGAAACTGCATCTCTCAAGAGACTGCATCACCAGGTGACCTTCCCTCACCATGACTGACGGCTCTTCAGAGTGGGTCCACCTGGGCGCCTCCAGGCCTTCAGAGTGAGCCTGGCTGAATGAACAGTGCCACTTCTGCTCCATCCTGGCCATGGCAGAACTGCCGGGTGGGTGCCCCCCAGCCTTGGCTGCAGTGGTATCTGGAACCTTCTGTGAATGTGAAATGGGTTCAGAAAGTACAGGGTCTGAGCAGGGTCCTGTCCTAACACTGGCTGCTGTTTCCCCAGCCATGCACACTGTGGCATCATGCATCAGGATGGCTCCCAGAAGGCTTAGTGACGCAGGGTTAGCAGAAGAGATTGCCGGCTGAACCAAGAGTAGGGCTGAGTGGGAAAACAAAGCCCTGAAAGAAAGTCTGGCTCTGTCGGAGGATACTTTCCAGGCTGGGGCTTCCTGATGACTCGGTTGTTCCTACGTGGGGAAGCTCTCCTCTCCCTGTCAGCCCTGCCTGGGAAGAGAAGCCAAAGATGTCCCACTCTCCATCAGGCAGAACAAAAATTACCAGTAAAAGGATGCATTCAAATGTCCCCAAAACAGACACTGTTGTTTACTGGGCTGTTAAGAGAGAGCGAAAAAGATAAGCAGAGGTAGGGTAAGTGGACGCCAGCAGCGGGAGTGTCCAGGAACCTCTGTCATTTCTGGTTTCCTCCCCTTCTGTGATGAGACATTAAGACAAAGCCCCTCTTTCCCATTTTGAAGAAGAAGCTTTGTTGCTTATTTTGTCAAAATATTCCTCCCAAGCCCCTTCAGGACCCCCTTGTCCTTCCCTCCCTGGCTCTTAAAAGCTGCCTAATTTACACAAGAGCAGGCCTCTCTGCTGTATCCCTCTCCCAGGCTCACCCTCATTCTCCTGCTCTAATTAGCAACTGCTATTTTTCCTTTATTTTTGTATGCATGTTCAAAGACAGAGAACAAGGGGGAGAGTGAAAGGGAGAAAGCAAAGGTCTGTGTGAAAGGAGAGAGCAGATGGCTTCTCCCTCACCCCCTCTGTGTGCCCGGGCCCCCGTGTTGGCAAACAACACACAATGTCTGTCTACAGAGCCCTTTGTGGTCCAGAAGAAGGGCCAGCACACAGCTACAGGCAGGAAAGGACAGTGTGGGGTGGAGGGGAGGTGCCTGGAGAGGCCTGGCATCTGGGGGAAGCCAGGGTAGGGAGGGGATGGAGGCCATCATCCCCTCGGATGTCCAGGGGCAGCCACCCCTGCCTCCTTCTCCTGGGTCATAAGAAGTGGGTGTATGGATGGCCAACTGGCTTGTGTGCTGATGCCATCAGCTCTCTGGGCAGCAGACCCACTGCCCCCAGGGTTTCAGAAAGTCCTCAGAGCAGAGGGGATCTGCTGTTCCTTGGCACTGTTAGTTCACATTCAGGCTCTCCAGGTGGGCCAGGCACACCTTGGCAGGTTCAGAGAAAAGGCGAGTGGAAAGGCCAATGCCCAAAGATGAAACACACCCCCAAATACTTGAGTTTTTATTCAGGGAAATTTTTAGGAAAGTGGGCAGGGTAGTTGGGCAGAGATCCCCATAAAACAGGAAGGGTGTTGACAACCTGAAAGGCTGAATCAGCCACTCTAATTGGGCATATTAAATTCAACAATGAACAGCTTTGGTCACTGGTCCTTAACCGGTAGCTGAGTGGAAAGATTTGAAAGATATTAGAAAAAAAAGAAAGCTTGGAAGAATTTTCATAAGTCAAGAATAATCAAGAATGGGTCGAAGAAGCAAACAATGCTCTAGAAAAATTTTAAAAAGAGCACAAAAAGCAGAGCATTCTATAAAGATACTTTTTAAAAATAAGCTACTGTTCTTTTTAATGAATGAACTTATTATCAACACGTGTGATTATATATTAATTTTGATGGCAAAAATCACTTCTGTGATATTTGCAATTGATTTCCTGAATTTTATACTACATGAAAGAAGTCATTCTTTATTGCACTTTGCATCAAAACAGTTCCCTATGGAAAAAACTCAAAACAATGAATGGAAATAGCTATCCATTCATTAAAATCCTACCCAGGGAATGTGTTTTCTGTTTTTTCTCTTTTCAGAGTAAGTCCAGAGAGAAGACAGACAAGAGGGGGAATGGTGGAAGGAAGGGGAAAGACCTGTCATGTGTGAATGACTTGTGGACGTGGACAACAGAGAGGGGACTGACTGTGGGTGAGAGAGGTGGGCTGGGTCGGGGGCAGAATGGGAAAATTGTAATAGAATAAACAACAACAAAAAAATAAAATTAAAAACTTTTAGATTAAGAATAAATGGAGGAAGGCGGGGAAGATAAATGTGGCCGAAGATGTGGAGGGGAAGACAAACAGAACCAGTGAGGGAAGAAAAGTCCTGAGTGACAAGGGTCTCCACATTCAAATGAATGTAGCCATGTGTGTGACAGACTCAGAAACCAAACAAATGCTCAAATCGCCTAATTCCCAGAACAGGCAAAATTTTGCCAAGTTCATGCTTTGGCAGAGTTCATGCATATTCCATACAATTTCAATGAGAAGCTCTATCCATCTTGTGCAAAGAACAGATTGTTATTTTCCACTTGAAATACACACGTTGCACTGACCTTATGTCCTCTGTCAAACCGAGACTTTACCACAACTTTTAGTGAAAGGGTTTCGTGACGTACAGGCTTGCAACCATTCTGTTGATTCTGTTCTGTGTGTGTGCACAATGTGTCACTACATTGGCCAACAGACAGACAAGGCCTCTGCCATCACTGGTTACTTCCTCCATCTGGTCCTGCCATCATCACCTCTGTAAGCACACGCCTCGTCAGCACACTCACACCTGGTTCCTGACTGGTTTCTTTGGAGTTCACACTACTCAATGCTACTGGGATGTTTGGGGGGGGGGGGTTTACACATTGTAATGCAAAGCTTTTCTTCCTCCTCAGCTCACATCCTGCTTCCACGAATTTTGTTTTCAATGTGTTTTGTTTTGTTCTCATTTAACAGATGGCACAGAGTAGGCATTTGGGATGCAGACCCTGCCTGTGAGGAGTTCGGGAGGGGAAGACTGAGACTGAAAGTTGGGCTGACGATGGAGACGGAGGTGGGGGTGGTTCAACTGCACCTTCAATTCATTCTTTCCAGTGACCATGGTCACTCCATGAACTCCGTGGCTAGCATGTCCCTAGCCAATGAGGAATGCCGATCAAACTCTGATGGCTTTTCTTTGAGTAACCTAGTGAAGGTTTATATCTCAGCCCAAATGGGACACTGAAGCCTCAGCTCGCATCACAAATCACGAACATGCCCCTAAGTAAACCTTGCTCTTCTCCAGGTGGGGGGGAGCAGTAAAGAACAGTGGCTGTCAGCTGGACCTCAGGGTCCTATGTTGTATGACCTTGGCAATGCTACGGAGCTTCTATGCACCTCAGTATCTTCAACTAAAAAATAAAGATGACAATCGTGTGTACCTCACAGGACTGTCATGAGGATTTAAGAGAGAATGCAGGAAAAGAATCTGGCAGAGCATCTGAGATGTAAGGAGTGCTCTATAAATGGAAGCCATGCTGGATTAGTGTTTTCGCACAAGCTGGGAGCCAGTCCAGGACAGTGTGCTCATACCCAAATTATAGCCATCCACACGATCTGACGAGGAAACGTGGGGCTACCCTGAAGAGTGCAGAAGCTGCTTCCTTAGCCCAGGGAACAGGGGAAGTCAGCATCCTTTTCAAACATCAGTCATTTGCATGGTACCTTTCTTGCTTTTTTGCCATATCTGCATGCCAGATTTTTAATTTATCATTTATTATTTTTCTTGAAGTTGACTCACTCCCTAACCTAATTTGTTTACTTTCATGGAAAGTAGGAAGGAATGGGGGGAAGAAAGAAAGGGAGAGGAGGGTAGATGAGAGAAAAGGAGCAGAGAAAAGGAGACAAGGAGAGTAAGGCAAGTAAGAGAGGTAGGAAGTTCATAGCCCCAGAGAGAGAATTGGTGCAGAGTTGGAAGACAACAAAAAGAGATAGAGGCAGTGGGCAGCAACCCAGGGTTAGGACAACACTCAGTGGCAGAAGCAGGGCCTGGGGCTTCAGCAGGTCCGTGGGAAGGGTGTGCGCCAGCCTGGGGCACAGACACCTGGTCAAGGATGGGGCTGACAATGATGCAGGCAGGTCTGGTGAGAGTGGGTAGGTGCAGAAGAAATGAAGAAGAAACTGGAGCAGGTGAGGGCTAAGGTCTGGTGACAGGAAGGGATGGCTGAGGGGGAGTCACAGGGTCAGCTGAGGTCCAAGGCCCCAGAGGTAAACTGGGAGAGTTAAAAGGAGAGATGTGGGGTGGAGGGACTGAGCCAAAGAGTGAGAGCTGAGAGATACACAGGGCAGAGCAGCGAGCCCAGAACAGGTACCCAGGGCAGGGAATGAGGATGGGTAAGCCAGGTATGTGTCCCACCAAACCAGTCTGGGCTGGCTTTCCTGATGAACCATGAGAATAGCATGGCTTTTCAGCACCAGCACCTGCTCTTGTCCTGTCCTACCTGTGGACCTTCCAACTACCACCATCTGAAAAATGCCAAAATAGGTGCATGGCATATACATACCAAAATGCCCTATGACACAATGGGTAAAGAACATATACATGGTAGGAAGCAAGGCAGGAGGAAATGGGAGAGAAGCAAGTGAAGGGTGGACTATGCTATGTAGTGAGCAAACTCCAAACTGTCTGCGGCACGCAAATCACCTGACTTAATGACGCGTTATATAGGAAAGCTTGCGTCTCACCTCTGAGCCGGGCCACCCTGCCATGGAACTCTGCCATGTTTAAATGGTCCTCATAGTAAGACAAAGGCAAATTGAAACCACCGTGGGATGCCGGTTTTCGTCTCTCCAATTGACGAAGATAAAAATGATTGATATTTTATTATCTTGGCAAAGGTATAGGAAATGGGAACTCTTACATTGTTGGTGGGAGCAAAAATTGGTAGAAAATGCCTCTTTTGGAGGACTGTTTGGGGAATATCTATCAAAATTAAACACTTGCATGCTCTGATTCAGCAATTTTGCTGCTAAAAATTTATTCATCCTCAGCTGTTAGAAAAGTGCCTGGCACATAGAAAACCTTCAACACACATTCAGTGAATAAATTAATAAATTTGTCTCACACATATGCCCACACTTAAGCCCAAAGATGAATGCAAAAGGATGTCTGATGAAACATTGTTTAGAAACAAAAAACAGGAAGCAACCTAAATGTATATAAATGAAAGACCAATCAAATAAAGGTACATGCACCCGATGGAATACTACACAATCACTGGAAAGAATGAGAGATTTCTGTGTAATAAAACCACGCTACTATAAGCCTACATTGTTACGTAAGAAAGGGGCTGGGGGAAGCAGCTGAAAACTCTGTGCATTTCGCCCCTGCGTAGGGGGAGAACGTGCATCTATATTCTGGGTGTGCAAACGCATGGGCCTCCTCTGCAAGCAACTATCAGAAACTGTTAACAGTGAGGGACCCTGGGGAGGACCACAGTGCAAGGAAAACTTACTTTTCATATGTATTACCTGCTCAAAACATTTTTAAGATAATAACGACAACAAATGGTAGCTTGGGATAAGGAAGATTTGCATGAAAGTTCCACCTCAGGTACTTAAGCAGTAGGCCCCTTGATTCATTTCAATACTAGGAAGTAGAGCTGCCTCAAGGTCTGAGTGTGCCATCACAGGAGGTGTCTAAAAGCTGTGGGAAAGCAAAGTCAGCATCATCCAGTGGGCTGGACTCACTGTCCTTGGAGGTCTCGTCTGGTTGGGAGAAGCCATCTCCATTGGGTTCTCCAGGGCAGCAGAGCCGCCTGTGGTCCCCTTGTCCTCTGGACATTGCAAGCACTTTCTATGAGCTAACAATGTAGCAAATTCTTAGAAGTAGAAGTGTTCAATCTGAGCACATAGTATAAAGGGCCTGGCATTAGTAGGTACCCAGTAAGGACCTGAAGAAAGAATGAGAACAGGGGCTATTCACTGTACGTGCACTCACAAGTGGAACCCAATCTGAATGGAGAACTGGAGGCCAGAACTGCCCAGGCCTACCAGGACATGACCGAGCAGACCCCCCAGGGTCATACCCAGAGACCAGGTAGCTCCAGCCCCTCCCAGAAATGTGTGCCCATAGGGTTGAGGGGGCATTCCAGACAAAGGCTAGGAAAAAGCCAGAGACCAAAGTGCCCGTGTCCTTGTCCAGCCCTTCCTCTAAACTGTGGCCTACCCTCAAAGAAAACCCTTAACGGAGCTGGGCTTGGCCCTCCCTGGCCCTGCGTTTCTGTATTGTGATTCCAAGAGGCCTTCTGAGGCTCCCCACGGTGCCTCCTTCCCCTCAACAGCTTCTCCAGGACCTGATGTGGCTGAGCTGATTTCCTCCTGACCTCTCTGGCACATGGAGAATACACAAGCACATGCACACACACACACATATGCACACTGGAGGGTGAGTCCACCATACCTGCAATGCACACACTCACCCTGCAGTGGGCTGGGGTAGGCACCCAGGCAGGATGCCCTCTGTCATATGGGTTAGCTCCTACAGCAGACCCAGACATACTCCTCTCTACTAAGCCACATCTCCTTAGGATTTTCCTGTCCTGCCTTAGTGATCAGCCCTCAAAACAGAAGTGGAGTGCTCAGTTGCCATCCCAGGTAACTGGTACTCAATCAAGCTCATAGCTCAACTAGCAAGGAGAGTAGATAGGACATCTATAGGCAAAGACCCTTCTCCTCGGGAAAGGCCAAGACTGCCCCTTTCTCAATGTTCCTGTCCAAGCCCTGTTGGCAAAATAAGGCTTGTTCCTGGCTATCTGCCCAAGTGTGGGAGGCTTTCCTTCTCCATCTGCAAAAGCCCTGGGTGGACTCTTCTAGGTCTTCTTTGCCCCACTGCCTTGAGGAGAACTAAGGCCCCGGGGCCCTGGGCACAGTCAACACAGCTTGTCAATGGCCACAAGCAATGGAAACAGCACTCAAACCCTCAGAGCTCCCCGGGTCCCAGAACTAAAGGACCCCACTCCAGACAGGCTCCAGTTCAGTGTAACTTTTCATCTCTGTCCTTCAAACTCCAAGGTGGTGGATCCCCCTCCAGGAGAGGAAGTCTGTGCAGATAGATGTTTGTGCTCAAGTTCTGCAGACAGAAACTGTCCAGCTCCAGAGAGTGACAGGAACAAGAAAGCAAAGG
The DNA here is from genome assembly GCA_007922815.1 of Macrotus californicus. Taxonomy (NCBI): domain Eukaryota; kingdom Metazoa; phylum Chordata; class Mammalia; order Chiroptera; family Phyllostomidae; genus Macrotus; species Macrotus californicus. Next base: position 25,753 of record VMDR010003178.1, read on the forward strand.
GGCAAGTCTGACCACAGCCCTGCCCGAGCTGGGATTCAGCCCTAGGAGTCCATGCTGGTCCTTGGTGCAGATTAGAGAGTCATGGCCAGGCCTCCAGCCTGCAGCCTGGCCACCTTCCCTCCGTCCTTTTCTGTAAGCACAAAGCCTCAGACCTCATTCTTCTCAGGGAGCTTGGGGTCACCTACTGAGATGTTGTGTACCCTCTGGGTGGCTCATAGGCAGGATAACATGTCAGAGCACCTGGAGAGAGTATTTCTCCTGGAGAGGTTCAAAGGAAGATGGTAACAGTCGACACCAGTTTTGTGCTGTGCAGTGCAGAGACATACAACCACAGAGCATGACTCCAGGGAATGCCTGGAACCCAAGAAAAACAAGGGGCAACAGAGACACAGCAGAGAGTATTCATAGAACAGCTGGGAGAAGTTTAATATTTCTGAGAATACATGTTGTACCTCTAAGGACAGTTAATTTCAACAACATCCAGTCTCAGAAGTAGAGCCAGATGGTGGCCTCCCCAGACCTGGGTTCTAGTCCTGGCTGTGACATCAGCTAGTTGGAGGTCTCTAGATGGCTGCCCAGGGATGCTTGCTGGCATTATCTCTATGGATACTGAAGTAGTCAGAATAGATGGTCTCTCAGCATCCCCCATGCTCCCACCCCAGCTCGGGCAGTTGCAGACTATAGTCCTTCATTGGCCAATGATAATGCAGCAAGTGCTGGTACCAGGGCCCTAGGTAGGTGGCTAACCCATTTTTGCTACCCACACCACTTCACTAACGACCAGATAGTACCTTCATTGTCGTCTTTGATAACACATATTTAGTAAGTCATGGACTTCCACCCAGGGCAGCTCCCATGCACAGATCATTGCCAAATCACTCTCAGTGACTCTAGCAATGACCTGGGAGCATCATGATTGTTTGGTCAACACCAATGGTATTTGAGTGCTTCCATCCTGTCTTTCGAAGGCAGAAGGGGTAGTGCCGAGCTCCACCTTCCTTCTGACCCCTTGCCATCCTCTGCCTCCACCAGAGCCTGGGACTGAGTCCCTATGCCCCGTATGCAGGAGTCAGTGTGGCAGAGGGGCATCCTTCCAGCTGTGTTTGCTGTGGCTCCTGCCGCTGTCACAGCCCATTACATCCAGCCAATTTCATAGGATTCCTCTCTGGAGAGAGCTGGGCAGGGCCACCACAGGGAGCAGAGGAGGCCCTAGAGGTTTGTAAATGAAGTAGCCCACTGGGAAATCCTATTATGAAGCTCATCTTACAGGGCTGCAGTGTTAATGACCTTGGCCTCCCTGGGCTGTGAGCAGAGCTGATCTCCCTGGGGTTTGAGAGGAGGCTGTCTGGGCTGTGGCCTTCCTCTCATTCACCAGTCAACTTCTGAGGGGCCAGAGAGAGCAGGGAGCACTCTCAGTGCCCTTGAATGCAGCTGCCAGCACAGGGGCCACAACACACACACACACACACACACACACACATACACACACAGACAGACACACACACCCCACTCCCACAGGGCTCTACCTTCTCTTTCAGCATCCAGGATAAGGAGGCAGGATAAGGAGGCAGGTGGAGACCCAGAGCTAGGACCAGCAACCCTAAGGGAGATGAAAATAGGCCCCAGAAACTTTTTTTTCCAAGAGGAGCTAAATTAGGCACATTTTTCTCTACCTTCGAATCCTGCAGATTTTTGTCTCAACTCCCCCAGGCTTATAAATTGGCTCATCTCAGCTGCTCAAGTTGACAAAGGCACCGAAACTGTTGAAAGGTGCAAAGTGTCCCTTGGGTTTCCAGGCACGAAAGAATTTACATGTAGGTGGAAAATTACCAAGGAAAGAAGTCCCCATTTGGAGAGAGGAGAGGAGTGAAGACAAAGCTGCCGAAGGAGGGGAGACCTCTGAGGAGAAGACAGGGAGGTGTCTGGCCTGAGGAGCGCCGCGGGAGGGCCGTGCAAGGCAGCGACTGTGACTGTGACCGAGAGGATTCAGGCCCAGCTCAGAGCTTTGACAGATATATGGCAGTGAGAGAGACACAAAATGAGGAGACAGGTGAACCAGGAGCTGCTCAGTTCTTCTGGAGTTGTCAAGGCCCTGCCAACATCTGGGGTTGGATTGGCCCTCGCTGACCTGAGCGCCCCTGGGAAATCCATGTGGCTTCCCAGTTACAGAACCTCGATCCTCAGCCCCAACTCTGACTGGCAGGCCATGAGCAGGGCACGGGAATCCTGCAGGTTTGATGTGCCCTTGAGCACCGCAGCGGCACCCTTGCTGTTCAGAGGACAGTCCTGAGCGAACAGCTGGTGCTGACCAGCTACAGGCAAGGCTGCTCTTTTCCGACAGCCCACTCCCTGCTTTCTGTCGTGTCTGCTCTGCCCAGAGCCTTCTCAGGCTTCCCAAAGCCGAGGTGTCATGTTTATCCCATCTGCCCTCAGCAGGGTCCTACACAGCCTTCCCACAGCCCCCACCCCTACTCAAGTGCGGTGACCCACTACCTCCTCTCTATTAGCCTCGTGCTCAGTCCACAGAGCCTCCAGTCTGCCCCTGCATTCCCTGCTCCCAGACTCCTTCTATGTCCCCTCAGGTGCTCGGGTCCTCGGGGGTTTCTACTAATCCCACAAGCCCAAGGATGCCTACAGTGACCTCCCCCAGAACCCCCTTCTCAACTCCAGCTACAGAGATGGTCCTGGTCTGGAGCTTACACTCTGGGTTATCAGCCTGGGGCCCACCCATTACAGTCTCAGAAGGGAGCACCTGAGATGCCAATTTATAAAAAACCTGTCCTGTGGTTTCTCACATCCACCCTGGATCAAGAATCACTGCTTCCAGAAGACCATCGTTCTCTCTTGGGCTTGGGGAGTCGGGAGTCTTCTTTCCCCCACTCAGACCTTCAGTGCACAAAGACCACCTGCTTAGACCACCTGCCTTAAAGCAGGATTCATGAGCCTCACCTTTCAAATGTGTGTTAACTGACCCATTGACCTGCTGAGAGACAGTAGATCATACCTCTGTGCTGTTTCACTGGCGACTGCTTGGCAGTCAGGGAGCTGGAGCTGGGCAGGTGCAGGTAGGTAATGACTGAGGTTCAGGACTCCTGCTGACCTGTGTCTCTGGGTAGGAATGCCACATGCCAACATCATTCCAGAATCTTATCCCTCAGCAATCAGAGCCAGATGGTGTGCTTTAGGACTTAAGGGCGATGACACCTGGCAATACATGGCATTGCTTGGCTTACAGAGCATTCTCATATCCATTATCCTACTTGATTTGCACACACCCTGAGAGGTAGGCAGAGAAGACAGGGCTGTCAATAGTAAAGGATTTTTTTAAATAAAAAAAACACCCAGAAGTTCACAGCAGAGCCAGGACTAAAACCAGCTCTTCTCCGTTAGGCCTCTTCCACCTGGACACATTCCCTCCCCCTTTTTATCTACCTGCACCCACCCTGCAAGTGACAGCACCAACAGTGAAGGCCTGGGCACCACAGGTCAGTGGTGAGACAGGGCTGGCCCAGACACCTTTAGGGGCAGGAACAAGGGAGGGTGGCATGGTGGGTTGGATAGAACATTGTTATTTCCTGACTCCTGACAGTGGCTAGAGAGGAAGGTTAATGAGGCAGCAACTTCTGGAAGCTCCAGTGACCTTCTGTGCCTGGGAGGGAAAGCCGTGCTCTCAGGGAGCACTCGGGGGTAGAAGCAGATCCAAGCCCCAATGGGTACACTGCTCCAGGAGGCCCTGGCTGCTAGAAGCTGTCCCAGCACCTGGGGCCCCTCTGTGGGTACCCGTATGGGATACTGTAGCCCCCAAGTTCCTAACAGACAGGTAAGGGGCCTGCTCATGCCAGATTTCCCCTAGCAATTGTCCATCTTGGCCCTTCTATCCTCCCAGAGACCAACTTCAGCTTGCAATAGTTTAGGCTCCACAGCCCAGAGAGAGCTTACAGAGCACTAAACCCTGGCCCAGAGACATCCAGGGTGCAGGGGCCCACAGAGAGAACCGACTTAGCCATCAAACTGAGCAGGGAAGGTATGGGGGAGGGTAAAGACGAAGTCATGATTTCTCATTAATCCACTGCCATGAGTATGAAACTTGAAGTAGGGACAGATGGGCCATTTTCCTAGTAATTAACAATTTCATAGAGACAAATGCCTGATGGGGTCAGAGTCCCTGGCAGGGTCAGCTGGCTGCTGTGCTTCTGCCTGATGGGTCCAACCTGTGTGTGCAGAAAGCACGAGTCAGGAATAGGCTTTGGGCCACAGAGCCCTCAAGAAAATGTGTGAGCTGCTTGCTGCACATCCTAATATGCAACCTCTCCCCGCAGCTTCCTTCTCATGTCCCCCAGCCCTCTCCCCATCCTCCCTCCTCACAGCACAAACAGCTCTAGGCCAGGACCACTCTTTACTGGCTGAGCTGCCTAATTGGTCTCCAGGTGCTTCCGCACAACAAGCGACTGGTTGCCACGACTTTGACAGGAGAGGGTTTAGCAGATGCAAAGTGAAAGTCAGGGGAGGAAGGTTCTTGCCCATCATTAAAGTCTGTTGTGCCAGAAAAATAATATAAAGGATAGTCTGTCTACCATTCTGTAGATTCAACCCATGCAAAGGCCCAGACTCAAATACCCAGAAAGGGAAATTTGTCAGGTCTGCATGACTGTGTGAATCACAGAATCATGCAGGCTTCGTCCGTCTGGCTGCAGGGCACCAATTCTCAGGCTGTGTTGGGAGAGAGTGACTTGCCTTCCTTCTTCCTTCTCCAGAACAGCTAATGGAGGCTCATTGTTTCTCACTCAGAATTCCCTGGCATCCACTATGCTCCATGCTCCTGGCCTCATGAGGATTGGCTGTAATACCCCAGAACTGCCATGAATGGTCACGGTGCCCAAGTGACAGTTTGAGCACCCAAAATGGGTGGGTATCTTCCCTTGAAGACACACCATGGCCCCAGGCACAAATCCATCCACATGCACTGCCTACCCCAAACCAAAGGATACAGAGCTTTCCCAAGATAACCATCTATGCCCACTGCCCCCTCACCTCCTGGGGGAAACCTGCTCTGAGCCCTGGGAAGCGAGATCTGGCTCAGCCAACAAGGTTGGGTTACCAGCAAGACCAAGGGCAAAGAATTCAGAAGATCAGCTTAAAGTTGAGACAGGAAAGAAGGGGGTCTCTCTGCTCATCTAGGGCACTGAGCTCAGCCAGGCTGCTGGGCAGTAGGACCCATGATGCCACTTGATTGCCACTCTCCACTCAGAAATGCCACCAAAATGACACTGCCTATGCCTCTGAAATGGCAAAGGGATGGTACCCTGGGCTTCCATTTTCTCTGCGCTCCAATAAGTTTGCTCTAAGAAGCAGTTTGTAAATTCAAGCCAGGTTCACAACAGCTTTAGATTAGACAGGGCCCCTAAAAGTCCAGAGGGGGCTGGGGCTGAAGAAGAAGAATGGAAAGAAACCACTTGGATCTAAATATTTGTCCCCAAAGGCCCTCCCAGAACCACCACAGGAGGTGACTGGCAAGCAGCACAGACAGCAGAACTCCCCAAAAGAGAAAAGTTCCAATTAGCCCAAAGAAATGAGCCTGTTCCCAGAGTCCCAATTAAATCAGAACCAATCGATGCTTGCTCAGGTTCCTGCCATTCTGCTCAGGAAATAATGAGAATAAACAAGAGGGCCCAGCCAGCAAGTATGGCGTGGCTGCCCTCTGAAGCCTGAAGAAATCACGGGCACTTGTGCAAGTATGCCTGGCAGCTGCTGTACCTGCCCCTTTAAAAACTCAGCCTGGTGCCTGGGTCCCTACTCAGATCCTGACAAATGCCAAAGAGGGCGTCTCCTGCCCCTCCTCCAACCAATGGGACAAAGAGGAGCACTATAGGACCAGGCCCGGCTGGTTTTAAAACTGTCTGCATTGATTCATCGCCTGATCCAGCACTCTCTCCCCTCTGTTTCCACGCCATCCATTATGGGCACCATAACCAAAAAATCCAATAAAGACACAAAGGCGCAGCTCTTTTGTCTCAGCAGGCCTCAGAAAGGCTGTGTGAGACCCCAGCCCAGCCAATTAGCTGAGTCCAAAAGATCTCAGAGCTGGTGGGCATTAGCAATCCTCTCTGTGCCCGGAGGTGTTTGGGGAGCAAGGGCAGTGAGGAAGGAGACATGCAGGGAATGGTTAGGTGCTCAGATGGGGTGAGGATGATGACAGGGAGGACAGCTGGCACGAGGCTCATGTTGAAGAAAGAGGAGCTAATATAGCCCCCCATCTCCACATTGTTGTCCCCAAAGGACTAAGGCCACCTAAGTGATGGGTTAGGGTCGAGGTGGTCATTGCTGAGGTCCATGTAGGAAGCCTTGCTTTTGAAAGAGGCTGACACTTTGAAGGCCACAAACAAAATTTAAAAAAAGGAAAGCAGTTTTCTTCTCCCCCACCCTGTCCCCCATGTTCAGTTTCCATGCATTTAGGCAATGATGAGCTGTGTCCCCTCTAGACACTGACATTTGCTCCCAGAGGAGACCGAGTTAGAGTCAGATCAGCACACCAACAGCCACATATTGGACTCACGCTGTGCTCCTGCACACTGAGCAGAGCCTGTGTGAGCACACAGTGCCCTGACCCCCTCAACTGCAAAGTCTGCATGACTCTTTCTGAAGCAAAGGTACTACAGCTCATGATAGCGTCTCACCCCCACTGCAATAGCTTCGACTCCTTTCAGGGCCCAGCAAAGCTAGGCCCCATCCCGGCCCCAGAGCCTGGCATTGAGCCCCTGGAGGAAGACAGCCAAGCCAGAGGGCTTTGAGTTAATGAGCTACACGGGTTCAGTACCAAGTTGAGTGCTGTGGGAGCTGGACTGAAATGAACTAAAATATTTTCCAAATTCAGTCACCTCTCAATTACCCTTGAGTGAACTGTCCATGACAACCCAAATCCCAAATTCTCTATGCCTCAGAGTATGGAGCTGGACAGGATGCAGCGGGGTGTGTGCAAAAAGACAGAGAGAGAGAATATGTCAATGTCCCAAAACTAGATATAACTGAGTGGTTAAGTTATTATCCATCATTTAGAGTTCCTCCCGTCTCTTACCCCACCGTGCATATGGACACTCTGATTGGGCACAATTGGAAAATCATCAGGCCCAGCATGGAGAAGAAAGGTTCCCCAGAGCTACATAATATAAGAGCCACTGGGCTCCTCTGTTCCTGGTATGATCCAGAGCTGGTGGTGGGAAACTTTGCAGACTTGGCCCTGCCCCAGGTGGGCAGGAAGCAGAGGTCTCAAGGGGTCCCAGAGCTTACCCTTGCAGGCCACGCTGTTCTCAGCCTCATAGCCAGGCTTGCAGGTGCAGCGTCCAATGGGCACCATCCACTCCCCATCCCCGTTGCAGTAGAGTTTGATGGGTACGTCCACTTCCTCTGCGTTGGGGATGCATGTGCCCCGAGCAATCACCAAAGATGTGCTCTCTGCCCCTGTCATGGTCTCTGGGAACACTGCAAAATTTTGCACAATGCTGGGACACTTTTTGAAGAAAACACGGACAGAAAGGAGAGACATACAAGCTCCGTAATCCTGAAAAGCGAGGTAAAAACCGTTCCGAGTAAGAGGCCCAAAGCTCCTGACTTCTGTGTTGACCTTCATCAACCTTCCTCCAAAGTCCACCTGGGAGAAGCTCTCGTCTGCAGCAATGGTGTCTACTTTGAGGTAGGGGGCCTCAGACCAGAAGGCTGACTTCTTGGTGGCAATGACAGAGTCAGTCTCATAGTAATACAAGTTGAAGGTCTCTTTGCAGGAGCCCGGGACGTTGGGGAGGCTGCTGCAGTCTCTCACAGTGAAACGCATTTCTGTGTAGATGCGATGGGCCCCCCGCCGGTTGATGAAGGTGGTGAGCAGCCAGTTGTTCTGGTTGGGCTCAAAGACGTTGCACACCTGGTAGGTACGGATGGTGTTCAGATTTTCATCATAGCCACTGACTTCTTCCCACTGCACCAAGCAGTCCACAGGCACAGGCATGTAAAAACAGAAAACAGAGAGTAAGAAGACAAAGAGAGGCAGAGCAGAGGAGAAGCCTGGCACTGGAGGGGGGCCTTAAGAGCTCACCGGTCTACCTGTTTGACTTGAGAAATGAACACATCTAATCCTAACCGGCTTTTAAAAATTTCCTACAAGTGGACTTCAGAATACTTCTCTGCAGCTCATCCCCAAATATAACAAACTTCCCTCTAAAAAGCTTCCCTTCATCTAACATATAACTCTCATGCGGTGACTATGGCTTGTCACACCCATGGGGACAACCTGCAGCTTTAGCCTCATGTGAAGTCAAGGACATTCTTCTGAGACACAGTCTCTACTCTCAGCAGCCACTCTGTGTATTGGGGGTGCAACAGCAATGACAGCCCCACCTTGGAAATCCTCATTTCCGCACCTAGTTAACTCATTGTGGTGAAGCTCCTTTATTATCTCTGAACAGGACATGAATCCAAAGCTTTTCAGAATTTCTCAACAAACTTAGATTCTTATAAACTTTTGTTTCATAGCATCAACCCTGAAAGAGCTAGATAGACTATAAAACTGGTAAGAGGAAGGGCTGCTAAGAGAGATCCTTAATGGAGGAAATTAAGCTTCATTTTGTGCAAATTTCAAGCAAAGACGTGATGGAAGAGAATGTGTTACTTAGAGATTCAGGAAAGCTTCTTTCAAGGGGAGAGATGATCAGGCTTTGTGTTGAAAAAGAGAGCTCTCGTTTTTAGCAGCCCTGTAAATTGGAAGAAGAGGAGAAACAATGCATTTGTTAAGTGATATCTCTCAATCTTCCCAATAGTTCCCAGTAGAACTCGATACCATCATCCTCAGTTTACAGACAGAGAGACATCATGCAATTCATCCATGGTCACGTGGCCCTAAGAAGAGATAGGGAGGAGAAGAGATAGAAAGAAATGCTTTGAATGGTCAAAGAAATTCTCTGAAACACTAATTTCAGTAACAGGCAATATGGACGGGGAGGGGTCCAGGAGGGCCTGGCTTCTTTAACTGAACCTCTCTGGGCCAGGGGCCAAAGAAGAGTTGCTGGGTCATTCTTTCTTCCTGTGCAGGGAAAGGAAGCAGCTGGGGGCTCTCAGGACCCTAATCTCAAGAATTGGAGGTATTCCCAGGAAGTTTCAGTGTGTTTGCTAAACAAGAAAATAAGGAACAGAAGAAATTCAACTTCCTAAAGTGAAAACAGAAAATAGGTTAAGATCCTTCGCTATTTAGCAGTGGTGATAAAAAGAAACCAAATAGTACCTATTTCTTTAAATATTATGCTAATTGCTTATTATAGTATTGAAATACAGGGTCTGGCAGAAGTAAGGCTTGCTAGAGTATGGTTGGTAGTGTACATGAATGTCTCGCATGAGATGGACAACAATTTGAGCATTTCACCCAAAATGTCATGTGGTGTGCTTGAGTGTGACATTGCTATATCACAGAATCACATGCTTATGATTTTGTAATAAAAGATTTTGTAATAAAAAGGGGCATTATTGTGCTGGACCCTGTATATAAACTAGTATTCTTCATTAAAAGAGCTAAAAGCCAATTATGGGTGCATGGGAAATATACTAAAGTAGCTTCTTACATAGAATTAACCCCCCATAGGAGTAGGAAGGCAGAGGCAAGGCTGTCCTTCAAACATGGAGCCGTTATTCCAAGACCAGTCATGGTACAGAGGCACATGGAGAGCCGGCCCTGAACACCCACCCAGGCCTGTACAGTGACCTTGCGGCCACTCCTGCTGCCTGGCCCTGCCACGGAGTCACCTGAGCTGCACTCTATCCAGGGTGCTTCTTCCCTGGCCCCTCCCCGCACCCTGAGGCAGCCAGTTCCCTCCCCGGCCTGGAGTCCTTGGTGAACTCCATCTGGGATCCTTGCACACTGCCAAACCTCACCTGGACTTCACTTAATTTCTGACTGACTCTCTAGATGTTAAGGAAGCACTTTTTATTCCTTCTTTAAGACTGTGAGTTATGTTCTATTTAAATGTGTTTGTTAAACGTGTGTTCTGCTTGCCTGTTTTGTTTTGTTTTGCAACCAGAAAGCAATACATTAAGGAGAAGAAATAGCTACCAGTTGTTTTTGTTCAAATTTTCAGACCTCTCTCCCTTTCCACGGCAGCTTTGAAACCATTTTCTCCCAGTTGGCCCTGCATGACTTTTGAGAAAAGGACAGGTTTAGTTTGCTGTTCTGTAATTGTTAAAACACAGCAGGTGTCATGAACCATATTCCAGTCGTGCTGCCCAAGGTCTCAGCAGGAGCGTGGGGCTGCACTGCCCATGCGCAGGGGAAGCCGGGGGCCCCCATTTAGGCTGGAGGCCTAACCCCAGCCACGGTGCTTGACCCACAGAAGACGAACACAGTGCTGCTGCGTGGGAGCAAGACCAGAAGCCCACCTGTCAGGGCTCACCTTGGCACAGAGACGGTCACCACCAGAAGGCCTTTAAACAGACAGAATGAGGATTTATACTCCTATGGAGCGGGGATATTGAGAACATTTATCTTAGAAAATGACACTGATTGGTATTATAAGACCCAGTAGAGGTAATTGTTTCAACCATTAACCTCTCTGGGCCTCAGTTTTCTCATCTGTAAAATGAGGAATCATACTGGGTGACCTCGAGTCATAAAATTCTACTGATCTAATTGATCCATGACAGCTCCTAAGGGAGCGATCAAAGCAAATTAGGGGGAATACAGCTGTATATTCACAGGGAAAGAGCAGAGAGAAATTGAGAGAAAGGAAATAACTCCCTGTTGTTTGGGAAAAGGCCATCCCAGAGTCTTACATTCATTTCCTTCCCTGTTTCATTCTTCTTCTGCCAGCGGGTGCTAGAAAGGGTTGAAAAGATAAGCGACCGGCACGGGCTAGAGGAGGTATAAATGCTTCCCAAGCAAGTGGCAATTAGGATAAGGCACACTGAAGAAAAAGAAGATTGGGTAAATCAAGACGAGGGTGGAACGGCACTCCCAGTCGGGAGGGACAAACATCGTTATTTGTTTACGACATCTGGCATCGGTCTCACTGCTTTGTAGCTGCACCTCGTTCGTTCATCAACGAAAACATATTTACTGAATGCCAACTTTATGCCAGGCATTCCATTAGCCACCGGGGACACAGCAACATGAAGCTTATAATCTAGCGAGAGAAACAGAAATTAGACAAATGGTTATTAAAATAACTAAATAATTACAATTGTGCTAACCGCTGTGAGTGAAAATTACAGGGTGCCAAGAGAGGAAGTGTACCTGATATGGAGAGGAATGTCAGAGAAGACCCTCCGAGCTGAGAGGGAGTGGACGGATCATGGAAGGTAGCCGGGAGAAGTGTGGGTCTGCAGGGTGCAGAGAGGGGCAGTGCAGCCGGGCCTGGGAACGGCAAGTGCAAAGCCTCTGGGATGGGGAAAAGAGGCCTGGTGCCAGTGAGGCAGGAAGCCTGGGTGCAGAAGAGTCATAAAAAGCTTCAGGTGGCAGGGATGAGACTAAGGGGAGGGACAGTCTGGTGGAGAACTTGGGATTTCATCTGGAGGGTAACTAGAAGTCATGGAGGAGGTCTTTTATTATTATTACTAATTAATGAATTTAAGAGAGAGAGAGAGAGAGAAAGACATCCATTTGTTGTTCCACTTATTTATGCATTCATTGGTTGATTCTTCTATGTACCCTGACCGGATATCAAACCCGCAACCTTGGTGTGTGGGGACAACGCTCCAACCAAAGGAGCTACATGGTGGCTTGAGGTGGAGGGTGAGGAACAGAGCAGGACTGGACTGATCGGCCCCAAGGGGCCATGTGTCCCCTTAACATTCTTTCTTGCATCCTGCTTCCCCCACCAGGCTTTGAGCTATGCGGTGTCCACAGGCACACCACTTCCAAGAGCCTTTACAAAAGGGAAATTATAGCACTCTTGGTCTACTACCCCACAGATGCTCAAGTTGCTATCCAGGACCCAGTTTCTTTCAGGCAAGGTCTGTGCTAGCTCAGAACCCTTGGTGCACTCACTGCCTGTCTGAAAGCCGATGTTCTAAAGGTTTTCCATTCCCAAGCAGTTTCTGCCTCCACGTCTGGGCATCTGGCATATTGCCTCCTGTATTTTCACCTCCCATTAAAACAACAGAACACCACAATTTGCTTATCAGATTGGCAAAAACTTAAGAAGATAAAATATCAAGTCCCAGTAAGAATGTGGAGTACAAAGTCACTACTCAAAGCCACCACCACCTCCAGAACTTTACACACGCCCAGGGCACCTGGAGGTGGCTGGCCTCAGAGGGTCAGGGGCTACGGACAATACGGTAGCTCTGCTCTGAGTGGGGCCCCCGGGAGCTTGGCACAGTCATGGTGGAAAGAAGAACCATTCATTAAGATTGAAACCCTCACCTACCAGTGGGATGGGAAGCTCAGAGTCTGAAATAATTGGACTAAAAGAAAATAAGGTCCAGGACATTTCTTGATCATCTGTATTCATGGAGTAAGTTGGCAACGCTGCACGCCAATCTCACTGTGGCCCTCCCTTGTGGGAGCTTACAGCTGGACTCTGACATGGCACCTCAGGCCCTCTGTTAATGCCCATCAACTAGTGAATTCGTGAGCAAAATACAATGTAGCCATACGATTTTATTCCTATTCAGAAATTTAAAAAATAAACTATTGGCATCTGTAACAACATGGATAAACCTCTAAAACATGCTAAATGAAAGAATCTAGACTCAAGAGACCACATGTTGTATAAGTCCACACACATGAAATACACAGAAAAGGCAAATCCATGATGGAAAAGTATGAGTGTTTCCCGCGTGCTGGAGGTGGGAGTGGGGGGTGACTGCAACTGGGCATAAAGAATCTTCCAGAGGGGAGTGATAGGATTATGGTAATAATCATACAACTCTGTGAACTTACTGAAAATCATTGACCTGGACACTTAAAATGAGTAAATATTACAGCCTGTAACTATTATCTCAATATATCTGTCATCTGAGTTTCTTCCAGCATATACCTTGACACACCAAAATGCTGGTGTGATCTCCGTCATCCACAGAAAGCCTGCCCATAGCAACTTCATGCCCCTGCTCATCCTATCCACTGAGCCAGGGATGCCCTTCTCACCCCTTTTTCCCTTTATCCCAAGTGACACATATTGACTCAGTCAAGTTTGTTTGTGGATAAACAACTGATACCTAAGTTGGGGCAAAGGTAGCATCTACAGCAAGCCCAGGTAGCTGAGGAAGCATCCCTGTCACCAATATGAAGGGTCTGGGTAGAATCAGGAGGGCAGTTCAAAGACAGGATCAGAATCTTGGGCTGAGAACCCCACTCAAAAACCATTTGATTACCCAAACTGGAGTCAGGCGGATATCAGGCCAAAGGTGCCTTCCATGTCCAACACAGTCTATTTGTCACCACAATTTGCCATTTCTTCCAGAACAATATTCCTCTTATCTGCCCTCTCCCTTGCATTTATTTCCATGGCCATGTGCTAGGGCCGGCATTGCTTCCTGCCTGGACTCATGCCCTGGCCCATTGTTCGCTCAAAAATTAATGACAGCAGACCAGGCAGGAGGGGGCAGGGGCTCAAACAGGGGCCGAAACGGGGGCCATATCCTCTCACATGTGGACACAGAGCCCATTTTTGCCCCTCGATGTTGTCACTGGTGTTCTAATTGGCCTGAACACTTTCCTTCTATCCCACCCTTATTCACACCCAACTCTTTCAAGACACAGAACCAGAGAATAAAAGATCAGCTAGGACCCACCATAGATCGTGTTGACCAGGACCTTTTGCTGGCAAATGGGCACAATGAGGCCCAGAGACATTCAATATCTGGCCCGAAGTCATGCAGCTGATGGGGGGCAGAGCCAAGCTCTCTTCTCAGCTTCTTCCTTTGAGGCAGCTCCAGCCTCATTTCCTCCCCGATGCCTTCCCAGCTTATATTCAGCAACCATTTTCTCAAATGCTTAAAGCATGAGCGAACTTATTCCATGCAATTTATCATTTGATAATAACACTGTTCTGAACTATTCGTTAATTGCTTCATGTGTGTGACTTTGGATTGTGATACCTGGCTGTGAGCTCCTTGAAGACAGGGAATTGTGTTTTGACTAATTTATTCATTTCAACAAGTGAAACAATTCCATGCATTTAGCTTTGCAACACTGATACTACACAATGGCATTTTTACTCGGTAATGTCTGGGACCAGTGCAATTCACAGGTTTCTCAGGGCACCACCCTCACTCCCTTCTCTCTCTTTTTATCCTGTGTGACCTCATCCGCACACAAGGCTGCAGCCACCAGGGGTACATCACTGACTTCTCCCCAAAGTCCAGACTTGTTTATCCAGCTGCCTGCTGGACACCTCCTGATGAGGCAGGCTAGTGCCTCCGGACAAACGGAAGAGGGAAACTGAGACAGATAGTTAAACTGCCAAGCAGTTTACATCCATCTAGTAAACCACAAAATCCTATCTTCTGTAACCAAGGACACTTAAGAGTAAATAGTTTTCACTTCTCTTCCCCAACCAGAGGGGGTAAATAGCTTAAATCTGCCCACTCAGGGGGATAGCAGAAATCCAATTAATGCCATTTGCCAACCATACCCAAGGACAGATAAAGTTAGGGGAATAAATCTCATTTTGGCATATCAGCAGAAAACTGATGAATATTCTATGGACATCTTCCCCTAAGACCTTCCCTAAACTCCCAGACTTTAAAGTCCCTCAAAGGAAGTTCCCAGCTTGTGTTCTCCCTCTTAGGAGCCCACACGCCTGCCCCTTTCCCTTCCTTCTCTTCCCACAGGCGTGCATCTCCTAAACTCTGAGGGGCCCCCACAGGGCTAGCAAACAGGGGGCAATGGGCAGCAGCACCTCATCCTGGGTTAACTCCCTGCACCTGTTTCCTAGGCTCCCTTTTCCTGACCTCTTAGTGAGTCAAAGCAACCCGGCCTAGGCTCATTTCCCCACCTAGTCCCTCTCCTGTCGCTTCTTCTATCCTAGGCCCTTCCTTATTTCACTGTCCCCAGCTATCATAAATGTCCTCTAAAAATCACCTGGACTAGTGTTGTGAAATCTTTCCCGCACGACGTCAAGAACTCACACACTACCAGCCAGCCCTAGGCAGACTGCTCAGGGCCAGGTCCCCTTTCCAGTCACACTGGTAAACGCCTGACACCACCTTGCTCTCTGAGTACTGCTGCCATCTCACAGATCCATCCCCCTAAGTGGACTTGCCCCTAGAGAGCAAAACTGTGTTGGGGACCTCTCCATATTCCCAGCCCTAGCCCTCCAAAAATAGGGGCAGACTGAGGGAATGAGCAAGGCCCTGGTCAGTTCCTCAACTTCTCAGCCTCCTCAGCCCCTGGTCATTTTCTGGAGACTTACTGCCTGTCCTCCCAGTTTCCTACTTGTCCCTGGAAGAAGAAACAAAGCAGCCTTGAACAACCAGCAGAATATTAACAGCCTTTGAAAGGGCACTGTTATGGATACAAATGGGCCACCTGTCCTTGAGATAAACATAATAAAGAAAACAGTGACACCCATTAGAAAGTACTTGTTCAGGTTTTCAGACCAGGACTTTGATATATGAGAAAGACACCTCCATGTTCCTCTAGATCTGGGCTTGTTTGACTTGCTTGTTGGAAGTCAGAGCTTGCAGGGTTGTAGCTCAGGAGTGGCCCAGATTGCCTGCTGACATTTGGACAGTGCTATTGATTATCTGCAGTCTGGCTGATTGCGTCTGTTTGTGTGTGTCTGTGAGCGCATGAATAAAGCATGCTGTCCCCCTCAAAATCACTGCCATAAACTCTCTCTACATTGTCTTCTAGAACAACCCTCGGAGACTCCCCACTTTCTCTGTCCTCCAAAAGTGGATCTGGAGTTTGGAAACAGGCAAAGGTCATATGGAGCCAAATCCGATGAGTCAGGTGAATAAGCAAGCTAATAAATAACATCTCTTAGTCAAAAATGAAAAGTCACAATAAAATGAAGTTAAAAGAAGTGGGCTGATTTCACTCTATGCCTCTGAAGACAGGACCAAGCATGGGTTCTGAAAAGATCTGTGATAGTGGCCCCCACCCCCGCACGCCCCCCCTCCACACAGCTGTAACCTCCCAGGGGACCCTGCCTCCCAGAATGCCCAGTGGCTACCATGGTGTTGCATTAGAATAACTACCAGAAATAGCCCTTTTCTACAAGGCCTGGCCAAGGAAGGGCTTTTTGACCTCTATTATCCTAAAGAGATCCCACTATTCTACTTCGTTTCAAACTCAGCTCATTTAATTCACTTTCAAATCAAGAATTAAGCATCTACTTAAATCCCTAAAGTGTTCTAGGTGTTGGTGACACAGCCGTAACTAAGAGACAATGTTCCTGCCTCCCATCCCCTACGGGCCTTCTATTCTAATAGAGTGAACCAGAGGATGAACACACAAACACATGACTAATATAGAGTTAGAGAGTGTTCAATACTATGAGGAGCAGGTAAGGAGATAGAGTGAGTGACAGCCAGCAGTGGGCTCACAGGGAAGGTCTCTTTTTGAACAGAGATCTGAATGACATGCAGGAGTCACCCAGCTTGGCGGGTACGAGAGAGAAGAACATCCCAGGCTCAGGGAACAACAAAGACAAACTCCCCTGAGCAGGAGTGTGCCTGACACCTTACCAAGAAAGCCAGGAGGCCAGCATGGCTGCCGAATTGCACAGGGCAAGGGAAATGTGGAAGAAGGCAAGGTGAGAGAGTTGTCCGAGCAGGTGGACCCTACCTCTGCCAGTCACAGCTCTGTGACCACGACAACGCTCGGAGCTTCATTTTCCTCAACTGCAAAATACTATTTATCTTGCAGAGTGTCATGAGGACTGATGGATCAAGAAAGGAACTCATCTAGTGCTGTGCCTGCAGCTAACTACCATTCACTAAGTACCAATTATTACCATTACTATCAGCATCAGCATTGTTACGTTAACCTCAGGATCCACCTCTGGCTGATGCAGCAGGGTGTGGAAATCATCCCCTTTATCTTAGGTAAATAATTCCACCCTACGGTCAGCAGAACACCAGGAGGAAAGGGCCAGACTTCCTAATAAATACAGAGGTGTTGCTGTAGGTGTTTAGCTACATATTAAGAAGAGGGGCAACAGAGACTAGACATCGAGGTTAATAAACTGGGAAGCAAGAGCCTGCTTGCTTCACCAAGAACCTACAACTTTTCACATCCAGGGGATCAGAGCACTGCTCTGCCAAGGGGATTAACACTCCTCCTTCCCCCCACCCCACTCTAGAACTGGACTGTTGGGGGGCACAGAGGGAGGCGTTGGAACCCAGAGGCCTGTCCGTCTGAGGGATGGACCCTATCCAAAGACCACAAAAACTTAGGAAGTTGATTGGTCATTTTGAGAAAGCACCTGGTCTGTCCCAAACCCAAGCTCCTAGTTCTAACCTTAGGGGAAGAAAGAAGTTCTCTCTCTTGCTTGTGACCAGTACTTGCATGGTACACTCACCTGTTCTCTCCATGGCATCCAGGAGGGAGCCTGAATACCAAAGCACAGCAATGGATTGTATCTGGAAACACATACTAAGCTAGCCAGATGCTGGACTGGACAGTACTTCAATATGGAGCATAAACTCTGGGCAATGACCTTTACCCTGGCCCTACTGAAGACAAGGCTGGACTTTTCCCATGGCAAGACAGATGGAGATGGGACGCTGGGGAGTCAGGAGGGGAACCCCCTTAATTTTACCTCATCAATAAGCCATACTGTGGATCCCTATCTTCCCGTGCGAGTCTCAGGAAATTCTTTCTCTTGCGATACCACAAGAACCAGTAGCCCCCTCACAGCCCCTCTTGGAACCCCAGAGTTTCCTCTGGGTGGGCTTCAGTATGGACTCTCCTCTCCCAACCAGGCAATCCCTGGGCCACTGTCAGCCACCAGCTCAGACCAAAGGAGACAAAACTGGACACAGGTTTTGGTCCCCTCAGCCGTCTGTGGGAGGGAACTTGCTATTTTGCAAACAGTCTTTGCCCTGTGGGAGCATAATGGAACTTCCCTGGCATTGCCCAATCAGGCGAACCCGAAGACCCAGGTTCAGGCCCCCAGCGAGAGATGGCTGCCTCTCTGAGCAGGAAGCCCACTGAGGCCCAGCAGCACACAACTTCACAGAGCCTGCAGGAGGTCCAAGAATCTCCAGGTCGGCAGATTGCTTGGGCTGGGCTGATCAGCCTGGCCCCCGAGGATGTGGCTCCTGTGCATTAAATTGACCAAGCCTGAAAGAAGTCAGATATTAGACAAGCTAGAGGGTGAATTAAAGTGTAAAATGTGGTCTTTGGGACATAAATTCCTACAAGTCCAGAGGGAACTACCATTTTCTACCAACAACCAAGGCAGCATTATTCAGTGCCTCCCCTGAGGGCTCTGAGCACCAGCCCACCACCTAATATGCTTAATTTACCTCCCAGATGTGCTGGGCTAGGAGGGTATGAACACCTCCCCCCCAACCCCAATTCATTATCATGGCCCCACATAGTGTGCTGGGCAACTGACTTGGGCCAGAACACTGCTTTTGAAAGCCCAGAGCCTTGAAAGGGCAGCCACACTCAGAGGCACAAAGCAATGATTCCCTAACAATATCCTCACTCTCTCAACTAGAAGAGGGTGAGGGACACACTAACGATAGGACAACAGTCAGAATATGGAAAACAGACAGGGTCCAGCACAAATAATACCCCCTTTTAATCACAAAATCTTTTATTACAGAATCATAAGCATGTAATTCTGTAACATAACAATATCACACATAAGCACACCATATGACATTTTAGGTGAAATGTTCAAATTAAAACTATAAATTAGTACACCCCTATTATGACCCTACCAACCACACTCAAGAGGCCTTACTTCTGCCGGACCCTGCATAATCATTGTTTCCCAGTGCAATCTCTAAGAGTCTCCACAAAATTCTTTTGGAAACTGGGATGGGGAGAAAATGAAAGAAATACCATATTGAGGTGGAAATAGGAACAATGGCCCCGAGTAGAATATATCTGGACCACTGGGAAGGAAGCTGTAAAGGGTTCGGATTAAGAAGCACTGCTGTCACCCTGAACACTAGAGGTCATGGTGAGCCCTGGCTTAGCACAGGAGTGCAGTTTGCAGACTGAGTTAGTCAGACCCAGCTCCGTGACCATGGGCACGTTTTTAAACCTCTCCGAGCTTTGGTTTCCTCCTCAACACAGTGATGCTGATATTTATTACCTGCCTACCTCACAAGGTGGTTGTGAGGGCTACCTGCCGAGAACTGGAACCTGAGTAAGAGGCCCCCGAGAGCCGGTCGTGGATCTCGGCCCTCCAGAAACACACGCGTGGCCTCTGTCTGGGCACAGATCATTTTCCCTGGACTCTCCCTCCATGATGTGTATGGCCTCTGACTCCCTCCTGTCTGTCTGGTTGTCTGTATCTGTGCATCATTTTCAGTATGTGCACACATGCATGTGTGTGTTCGTGCATGTGTGTATGTGTACATGTACATGCATCTGTGTATGTACCTGTGTGTGTCTGTGTGTCTGTCTGTGTAGAGTTGGAAGTGCTGGCTGCGGCCGAGGTGGGGCCTGTGTGCCCACCTATCAAATGCTGGTCAGCTCCGTCCACTCCTGGCCAGAGTGAGCACCCCTCGCTGCTCGGAGATCCCGGGACTCTGGGCTGTGGGAGCCACCTTAACAGAGGACGAGGCCAGCCCGGCCCAGAGTCCAGATGGCACACATCTCTGCACCCTGGTACACTTCACACTCAGGTCTCTGCCAGCACGCCAGGAAAAACACTGCGAACTTGTGCCTCAAGAGGGGGCTCCTTGTGCACAGCCCCCAGGCCACTGTAACTTCCACCAGGCAGCAGCGTTTCGTACCAAGCCCTGCCTGGAGTGGGGTCTTCAGCCTTTATGACAGCTGCTGCTGCTGTTGACACTGCAACAGTGACAAATTCATCCTTCTGACAAGATCCCTTTAAATAATTCAGAGGGAGCTGGGGATTAAGACACTGTTTCTCTCAGTCTCTGTTGAGATTTAAAACACCTCCAGCTGGGGTATTTAAGGAGAATATAATGGGCTACCCACTTTGGGTCTCCCCTCCCCCTTTCCTCCTCTTTCCCATTTCCCAAATTCATCCCCCACCCCACCAGCCAGCCCCATAACAAGGAGGCCCAGAAAATAAGAAAGAAAAAAAAAGGAGGGAATCATTGCTTGGCTGGTCACTATGGCAACAGTGGCAGGGTATTCAGCTGTCATTATCACAGTGCCTCACACACGTGATTATCTTAAGCTGTCGATTGAATGTGGTCCTCACTGCTGCCCAACAAGGGCTCGTCATACAAGGCAGGGGCGGGAGCTGCAGGCCCCAGGCCCCAGATGCCTGACACTGTTCTATCCAGGCCTGGGCTCCAGTGACTAGCAGCGGTTTCCCCTGGGAGATACTGATAACATTTCCCTTCAGCTTGGAGGCATCTCCGCTCAGAACTCAGAGCAGGGGCTGGCTGAAGCTGGGCCACCACACTGGAGTAGAAGCTGGGAAACGGGCTCCTCGTTCCATGAGCACAGAGAGTTTGTTTTGATTGTGCGCGGGCCAGGTTGGCAGCAGCCCTCTGGAGGGGTCCTGGAGACAAGAGAGCGGGCCATGGGGGAAAAAGAGGCTGGCTCCTGGCTTCATGCCATTCTCAGGGTTGGGAAGAATCCCATTATCAGGGTGCAAAACAGTCAAATCTGGCCTGGGAAGAAGACATACTCCCCTCCATCCTGTCTAGCCCCCGTTTGTGGCAATGTGGCCACTGCATATGACCTAGTCAGGGGACTTTTTCCTGGCACTGTGGCCACTGGCGCTTGCTAGGCACTGGGAAACATGATGAGGACTTTGATCTCAGTCCTTTGCCTCCTGGACTTTGCTTCAGACTGTCTCTGGGCTGAGGTTCCCAAGTCCATAGTCATTCTTTGAATGACATAATCACTGGTCAGCCCCCACTAGGCACTCAGGTTTTCCAATGTCCCTTCTAAAATTCAGCTCCCAGAATAAGCCCATCATGGCAGGTGTGCTTAACCCAGCAGAGCATGCAATGGGGCCACCACCACCTGTGACTTGAACCTGGATGGCTCTCCAAAAACCACCGGCTCAGTCCGGCCTTTCCTGCACCTGTATCCTCTGGTCAGTCCCCACAGTATGTGGCCAGCCACACAAAAGTCCCCACTACTCGAGGCACTGCTCACCTGAGTCCACCCTGGCTTGTTGCTGCACAATGAACTGTTTGCAGCTGAGTACAGACGCAGGCCCTGACCACTGACCATGTGAATCTGAAGGCAGAGTTCCCAATTGGCAAGGCAAGTCTGAATCTTGACTCCAACATTGTTCATGTCCTTTGTGACATGGCTAGCTGTGTTGGGCGTGACTGTCTCCACCAGAAGAGTGGCAAATGGGATGGTACACGTGGAGATGAGGATCTGCCATGACTAAAACCCCCATTTTTAATAGCAGAAGGGCACCTCAAAAGGAGGACGGGCTGGCTCATCAGAACTGACGCTGAGGCCATTGGATGGGACAAAGAATTTCACTGAGGCCACTTTGTGTCTCTCTTTTCCCAGGAGCCTTCACTTCCTAAACATTTGCCAAAACCTGGGGATGGGAGCCGACCCACAGGTCCTTCTATCACTGCCCAGAGCCAGCTGTCCCCAGGTATCCTCCGAGTCATTCTCGGGGTCCCTGGCCAGGCCTCACCTGCTCCGGGAGTGGGGCCTCCCCCTCTAAGCTCCTCCAAGACCTGGTCTTCTCTGTCCCCAAACCCCACACCTCACAAAGCACCCACTTCATCTCTCCCCATACAGGCTTGCTTCAAAAAACAATTCACAGGATGCTTAACACGGGTACCACTCACTGGCACATGGCTTCAAACCTACCCATTCCTTTCTAGTAATGCAAACGTGCTTCTCCTTGCCCCTGGTCTCTGGCTTCTGAGCCCTCTATGTGACATGCCTTCCTTACACTTCTTTGAGGGCAGAGGTGCAAGAGTGAGCTTTGTGGTCAGACAGGCCTGGGGTCAGTCTCAGTGAAACTGCTGAGCAGTCCTGTGATTTTGGACAATCATCCCGAGTCTCAGTGTCTGTCTGCTCTGCAAACAGGGATAAGTGCCACCTGGCTGGCAGGGGCCTGGTGGGAATTCAGGGAGTTAAACAAGCAATGTTCAGTGCCTGGTCCACAGCCGGCACTTAATTATTGGTAACTGGTAGTTGCAGTAATTATCACTGTTATTAATAATAACACTGTTATTAATCACAGGGTGTGCCCTCTGAGGATATTCATGCAAGAACCGTAACCTAACGGACTCACTGGAATGAGATCTTGTACCTCAAGGTCCCCCTCAATCAGTTCCCATCCTCATCCCATGCAAGGCAAGTCTTCAAACAGGAGTCACGGTGACCCTAGTGCTGGTCAGGGCAAGCAGCACTGACTGAGCGTGGAGTTCACGAGGGAGGCGCACACACTTCAATCCTGCCAGCAACTCTAAAAATAAGATCTTACATCACCCTTGTGAGAGAGACAGAAAATGGACTCAGAGAAGTTAAAGAACTTAGAGGGAAATGGAAATATATCCAGGACCTTAGATCCTAAACCCTGGGCTCACTCCTTTATACTACCACAGCACAGTGAAGGTTAGGCCAAATCATTCCCATACCTTGGCTGCAAGCGGAGGAAAGGCCAAAGGCATCATCCGAAGCCCAGCTCGTCCCTCCAGACCCAGACTCAGGGTCCTCATACGTCTTTGCCCAGTATGTCTTCTGCCCACCTTGACACCACCTTCTTCATCTGTTTTCCTCCTGTCCACCTTCTCTAGGCCTCTTAACTCCACCTTACCTTCCTTCTAATACTTTGTCTCCCCACTAGTACATTTCTTTCCTTCACCAAGGCATCCAGTGTGAGAGAGGTTCAGGTGTCAGGGCAACGAGCTCCTGCTGACCGACCTGGCTCCATCCGGTTCCAGCGTCAGGAGCCCTGTTTCCTCCCCATGCCCTGAGAGCCCCTCCCACCTTCACCTTGAGAAGAGCTGTCATCAGGCAGTGGGTCCACCGGCTCACGTCCCAGTGGGAGAAAAGTTCCCAGGGTTGGGATAAGGGCCGTGGCAGGGGAACGGCCTTCCTGAGGAAAGTTCTGGAGAAGAGGAAAGACACCTGTCTGTCCAGGCAAATGAGAGGGGCTGGGTGACATCTGGGGTTCTCTCCCAGACTCCATGGACACAAACATCTCCTGTTCTGCTGATGTATCAGTCTGTGAGCCATTTCCAAGTGCAAGAAAATAAATCTGCCAGACAGTGAGATCCTGGTGAATCACCACAACTCCCAAAATTCTTTAATACAGCAAGCGGGGGAAGCGCCTCTGCCTCCACCAGTCTCTCTCCCGTCCACCCATGCCACCCCCGACCACACACACACTTGTGCACAGTCACACCCAATGTACTTCTGCAACCAATGTAATAATTAACACGCTACTCAAAGGCACTGGTCATCTGTAGCAATCCATTCACCTCTCTATTAAAGGCACACAAATGCCCACAAAAAGATCTCACATAAAAGCCCTTTGAGACAGCAACCACAAATGAGGAGATCAGCTAGAATGGTGCCCTAGCTGCTCACCTGGCCCACCTCTCCACCCCCGGAGACCCACCCAGTCCCAGCCAATGGACCCCAAGGCCATCACAGTCCCCCCAGAGCACCATCTGAACCTCGGGGACCGCCTTCCATCTCCCCGTGGCCCCGCCTCCATGGCTTGCACCCGGAGCCCCCCATGCCTTTGTCTGTCATGGTCTCTGTCAGGCAGGTGATTTTAAACTTCCATTCCTAAAAGACGGGTATTATATAAAAAATGTTTTAAGTGCCTCAGGGTGTTTTGTTCCTCATTGCTTCATAAAAGTGACATTAATAGCCAGGGAAGAGCACTGCTGAGTGCAATTACAGAGGATGTTTCAGGTATGAAAGCTGTTTTGAGCCTGCTAATGTTTCCTAATTACAGGCCTTTTGGTAGTGAGAGAAAAAGATAGAGTGGGTGGGAGGCCCAGGGTGGGGAGCTCCGACTTCTCTCGGTGGTTTACCTGAGGAAGGAAGGGGAGGGGAGGGGAGGAGGGAGGGGCGGGGAGGTCAGAGGCCCACTGGCTGGGAGGCGGGGTCTGTCGGTGGAGACAGCTCCGGAAAACGATACCCCCTGTCTTGTACCGTGAGGACACACGTTTCATATCCTAAGCCTGAATTCGAGGAGCCCGTAGCAACTCCATCCAGGAGCTCTTCTGGAGCCACCCTCTGGAGAGACTGTGGTGAGCAGGGTTTTATTGGGAAAGATGGTACAGCATGGCGGTCAGCAGGAGAGCATCCTGCGGGGGGTTAAATGTCACCACTGCCACTTTCAAGCCACGTGACTGTAGATAATTTAAGAGCTGCCCTGTGCCTTAGTTTCCTCATCTGTAAGGCAAGGCGGCAGTAAGGGTTAATGCACGCATGGCACTTAGGGCCTGTGGTGCTGAGCTAGGTTTTCACTTTCCCTATTTACCATCTATTCATCTGTCTGGCACCTTTACCCCGATTTCTTCTGGCAAACTGCTCCTTCCCACCCTTCAGTCCCAAGGATTGCAGTAGGCCCCACACAGCAAGGGACCAGGGAGTACTGACCAGCACTTTGTTTTTCCCAGATCAGAGTTGGGATGGGGTTCCAGCCCAGCGGGTCAGGTCTGCTCAGAGCTAATTCCAGGGCTTCTGCTGGGGAGCCAGCAGGAGGTGTTTGTTCTTCCCCAGAAATATGGATGAAGGAGGTTGTAAGGGCTGGAGGTGGGTGCAGATTTCTGGGGACAAAGAGGAGGCTCAACAAGGAGTCAACGCCATGGGAGTCGGGAGAGGAGAAAGGGGATGGGAAAAGACAGAGAGAAAAAGAGTGGGGATGCAGAGAGAGAGATGGATCCTAAGGAGCTACACCAGCCAACACACACAGCCCATCAATCAGCCCCTGTACCATTCAGTGACGGAGGCCAGGATACCTCCCTGAAGACTGAGTTGTGCTTTTCTGTCCCTGGCCTCCAGAAAGCCCTGACTGTTACCAGACAGTAGCTCTCAACAATCCGCAGCCTAGATGGACAAAGGCTCCCAAGTCACAGGCAGTAGTGCCCGTCTGAGGAAGGATGACCAGCACTGTCTCCTTTTGCCCACTTGTCCCTGGCATGGCCTGAAACTCAAATACTGTACGTAAAACTCCATTCACAAAATCATTTTGCCCAGACCTAAATTTCTCTTGGATTTGCCTAATTTAGCTCACGCTTTGCTATCTTAATTAGCATGATTGAGTCATCAAAAGAAGAAAAGAGAAAATCCGGCGCTCCAGAGGGTTAGTACTATGCTAACACTTCCTGAGTGTTTATTGAGGAAAGCTTTCCCCCATGTTGTTTCACATGAAACAGTGTCCATCCTCACTCCACTGAGCAGGGGGGTGAGAGAATCTAGATGGTGGGCCCACAACCACATCGCCAGGCAGATACGGAGCTGGGATGGGCTCCGGTTCATCTGATACAAGGCCTGGAGCCTTCACTGCTCCTCCGTCACCTCCTCACCCATCAGACCAGATAAATTCCAATTGAGTTTGCTTGGCCTTGGAATGAATGGGGTGTTATTAGAGTGGATTTCTCTCCTGAACATGCTTTCCTTATTCCCATAATGTGGGAAGTGCCTGGAGGACCTGAGAGGCAGGGAGAGAAGAGCCAGGGATGACAGCCAAGTGTCCAGGAGGACCCCCACACAGACAGCAATTGGTGGCTGTACCGTAAGGCCCAGTGTGGCTGCTCTCGTGGGCACCCATGCATCTTGTGTTGGAAGGTAATTTACCAGACACAGACATTCAAATGGTCTTGTTCTCTTCACAGTGGCCTCCTCTGGAAGCTCTCCACTTGGTCCAATAATCTTCCCAGCATTTAAGATACTTCCAGAACTCTGGGAGCTGCCTACTGAGGCATAAGTTGAAATCAGCTCATTCAACATCACACGCACACACACACATTCATGCATGCACACATACATATACAGAAACACACAAAAGCACAGATACACACACACACACACAGCTTGCTTATCCTGGAGGATCCTCAGGCTTGGCTCTGGATTCCTTCTCCGTTTTTCCTCCCAAATCCCACTTCCCATGAGGAAGACTTGCCGGTAGGTAATAAATAGCGAACAGACTCTGTCACAGGCCGTGAAGGAAGTTCCAAAGGGCAGTGCAGGTAGCACTGGAGTCTGGGAGCCCGTGGAGCACTCTTTGAAGATGACTCAGGTAGATGTTTACACTTCAGTCACGTGTCCCACAGACACAGAAACCTACACACACCCAGACCACTGGTGGTCCAGGCAGCAAAAGCCAGTGAACCTGGGCAAAATTCTTGGACGGTAAAAGAACTTTGGGTTTGGATTTCCAATAAGCCAGTTGAAAAAACCTCACTATTAGCGGGACCTAGGCTTGCCTTTCTAATCCATCACAGCCAGTGTGGGAAAGTACCTGGGACCTTCTGGCGGTGTACTGGTCTCCTTTGTCATGCTGATCTCCGGCAAGGTGGCTTTATTTACACAATCAAGCTCTTTAAAAAGATATTGACAACCGCTTTGGACAACAAACATTTTATTGGGCTACAATAAACCTAAATTGAGCATCTAAGTTCAGAACCCTGGGTTGAAAATTCAGAGAAGGCTCAAAAATTTTCTGGTCCTTCCTCATTTATTTAGACAACCAACTTTTACTGCAACCTGTCCCCTGCTGGGCTGGTACTGGGCACTGGGGACACAGGGATGATGCCGCTCCATTCTCTAGCCAGTGGTAGAGATCATACATACATCAACACATGAGAGGCGAACAGTATGTTAGAAGTGGGCACCAAGCCCTCTAGGCTTTAGGAAGAGGGCACCTACCAGAGCCCCGGTGAGATGGAGCATCCAGGAGGGCTCCCCAGGAGATGAGAACACAGCAGACACCTGAAGGGCAGAAAGTGATGCAGGGAGGGAGGGCCAGGGAACAGGATGAGTTGGACAAGGCCAGACAGCATCTAGAAACTGGGGCAGACTGTTGAGAGGGGACTGTGCAATCCTAAAGACTATGGCTCGCAGGGTGCCGCCTGCACCTGGGCCCGGCACTGAGTGTTCACCACGGATCCTCACTAAACTGCCCCACTGCCCAGAACCCCTGCCACTCCGGTGACCTTTTAGAGCAGGACTGAAAGGGAAGGTTTGGAAGAAGTAACTAAAGCCAGCCCTAGGGAGGAGTCCCCAGGGCCCCCAGGGAGGGTCCCCAGGGTGCCTTTTGGTGGGAGCTCAGCCCCTGGCATTTGCTACTTTCCAGATGTGTTTGTGACTCTCTCTCTGCTCGCTGCATGGCCTCTGGTTCAGATGAAATCAAATGGCTATAAATTAAAATGGCAATTAGATTATAAAGCAGCATTTTGTCCATTTGAGCGTAAATACTCTGTTTTTCACATGTGATGTTATGACCCACTTCCCAGCAATATAACTGAAAACAGTTTGTGGGCTATGTGTGGGTGGGCATCCAACCCCCCTTCTCATATCTGGCAGTTCTCAAGTACAGCACTGAAGACACCCCACCCAATGAGCCACATAAAAGGAAGAGCCCTTTGGCCTCTCCCTGGGGGGAGCCCACCTCACAGGCCCTGCATTGTGGGTAGGGTTCAGCTGGCCCCTGGCCGAATTAGGGACAAGGCAAACCCAGTTCCCTGGGAATCCCCAGGCTACCAGAATGACGCACACCCACCCTTCTCCCTCTTAAGCATGCACACGTGGGGTCCGGACTGCAGAGGATCATCTGGGACAGGGAGATGTGGACCATCCACCCAGCCTCCTGGTGTCTCAAATGCCTGACCCTGACCCCATTCCCTGACCTCCTCCTCACCCGGAAGCACTCTGTGGGTCTTGAATCCTAGCCCTGACTCCAGGCCACAGCCTCTGTCTGCCTCCAGTCTCACCGAGACTCTGTCTGGGCCCTGTCTTTTGTCACAATGATCAGTCCCTCCTGGCTTCACTCTTCTTGCTGAGTAGATTCCACGATACAAAATGCCAACCTCCTCAGCACCAGCGTTCTCAGCCCCTGACCCCTCCCGGCCCACCATTCTTGCACAACCGAGGATGATCCCACCACCACACATGCTCCAGGCACCGCAGACAGCCGAAAGGAGCCTGAAGCCTCGCAAGGCCCTGCCTCCCAGCCATATTCCTTCTAATCACGCCAGCCTCTCTCTACCCGCTGCAACAGCAGCTGTTACTGCAAACCCTGTCTGCCCTCCTGAAACCGCTACCCAAGACTCCACACCCCTGCTCTCTGAACCTCGCCTCCACACCCCTGCTCTCTGAACCTCGCCTCCAAGAGGTTGAAAGAATTTTCTATTTTATGGCTTGTCACCCCACCTGAGTACTGACATCTCTCTGTAGTTGACTCTGTCCTGCTGTTTCAACAGGAAGAGAGTCCCTTCCTCAGAAAGGCAAATGTGCCCACAGCTCCTCTGGGGCTCTTCTTCCCGTCTCCCAGGAGCTGCCCTCCCTCCCTTCAGTAACCGCTGTCTCCATCTCCCCACCCCCACACTGACCCTTCACCTCTCTGCTTTCTGTCCTCCTACTCCTGTCCTTTCTGAAAGCCTCCAAGTAAGTCACCAGAGTCACCAACAGGGTCCTTGGTAACTAAGCCCAGTGGAGACACTTAATGCCAGCAGCATTTGCCACTTCTGTCCCCTTGTTGCCCTTGACACTCTCTTCCCTTGGCTTCTGTGAGAGGCCCACCTCTTGGTTTTGTCCTGCCTCCCAGTCCCCTTACTTTCAGGCTCCTCTCTCTGTATGTGACACTTCAGTGCAGGTTATCCACCCCAACCTGCCACCTCTTCCCCCTCCAGACACTCTCCCTGGGAGACTGCAGTCCCGGGCCTTCTCCCTTTGTTGTGGGGTTGCCTTCTCCTCCTGCTGTCCACAAGTCAGATGCTGACAGCATCCCTCTCTGCAGGTGCCCCAAAGCCACTTCAGACTCAACAGGTCCAACTGAACGCAGCCTCTTCCTTGCCCAAGCATGTTCTTCCTCCTGGATTCCCCATCTTCAAAAATGGCCCACATCAGAAACTTTCAACAAATACATATTGTCATGCAGTGAAGTGGGCGCCATTTTCCAAAGGTGAACAAACAGGCCGAGCCCTAGACCCCTTGGCAGTTACAGCACAGCCAAAGGGGGGTGGGGGGGGCGGCGGCGAGGAGGGAAAGAAATGAATCTAATACGAACACACAGAGATGTAAATTTGGAACTGTGAAAAGTGCTGTGGAGAATAGCTCCTCAGCCTCCAGAAGACCTGTGATGGGGACCCGACGTGGTCAGGGATGCAGCAGAGGCCTTCCTGAGGGCGGGCCAAGTGCGATGAGGCTTTAAGATGATAAAGGAGGAGTCAAGGATGGCAATGGTTTCTGGTCTTTACAATGTGCTCGGATGGAGCCCATGCTGGAGGGACAGGAGGAGAGGAGGGTGAATTCTGCTGGAGCCATGTGGAGGGCGATATGCCTATGACCACCCACTAAGACATGTGGCAGCTGGATATGTGAGTCTGGACTAGGGACACAAAGTTGGGAGCCACTGGTGTGTTCACAGAGTCAAAGGCGACTGACTGTCCAGGAGGAGAACAGAGGGAGATGGGGACAGGGCTTGGGATGGAAGCAGAGTCCCTGGTATTCCCTCTCGACCCAGGCTGAGGGCTGGCCTGACCTTCCTGCCGCTCACTGCCTGACAGAAAGGCTCTGAAGCTGCTCAGGACACCAGGAGCAAAACTGTCTGGCTGTACGTCCCCAGAGGAGAGTGAGAACCTCAGGGAAGGGCTGCTGAGCAGTGACTGTTAACCACAGAGGTGGGGGGAGGGGGATCGTCAGGGGGGAGGGAGCAAACAGAGAGCGCTGCTGTCTCTAAAGAGTATCGCTTGACTTTGGACGTTTTCCTGAAGGACAATCTTCCTTGGGAAAGAAGATCAGAAGTTTAAAGAAGACAAGTGGTGTTTACAAAAATCAAGGGAAAAATTAATAATCATAAATCATGCCAATGCCTGTGAGAGCATGCAAGCCTTCAGATGATACATTTGTAAAAGAGTGGCAAGTTCTTAATATTCAGGCAACCTGAGGAGTTGACAACTCACCAGCTTTGCATGAAGTCCCCAGTAGGAGTAGGAAGGGCTCCCTAGCTGCCCCGTGTTCTCAGCAGGGTTTCCTCTGCCCTGCCTTGCCCTATTCCTTTGGGAAACACCAGCTCATCTTAGTCCCTGCCCCCTGCCCCAAGGCTTGCACCTGGGGCGGTGTGTTTCTGTAAATGTGGGGATGGGCCAAAGGCCAGAGCCCAGGAGAGAGTGCACAGGTGAAAGCAGGGCTGCCCTGAGACATGAATGGCCCAGTTAGAGCCGTCCCTACAGCAGAACTGGACCTGTAGGGACACGATGTGCACCACTAAGTGCAGAGCAAACCTTGGTCCTGGGCAGAAGTTACCAAAGGCAGGGAAGGAGAAAGGATGTGTGACACAGATGACAAAGCCTGGGCCACCCTGCCCCAGCCAAGTTCACTCTTCTACTGGGATGAAAAGCCCACTCAGGGGGCTCCTGCCCCCTCCCTTTGTGATGAAGCCATGCAGTTAGCCAGTCACCCATGCCAGGCACTTGAACTTCATCTCCACCTCCTCCCTCTTCCCTAGCAGTCCCTCCATTGCCAAATGCCGCCACTATGTCCTCCTTAGCTTCACTCAAACTGCCCTCTGAGTACTCCGTTTTAATTAGGTTCTTCTGACCCACACAAGACAACTGAAAGAGCTTCTTAAATGCTTTTATCTCAACTGTTCTCCACAATCTTATCAGCAAATGTGACGATTTTATCCTCCTGCCCAGGACCTCTTCATTACCTATAGAATAAATGCAATGGTAGTCACCACCCATCTCTACACGTCCCCTCCAATCTGCACCCAGCCCACTCAGCACTGCCCATACTCTGCTGAGTCCCAGACTCACAAACTCTTCTCTCTTTTGTCTTTTAATCACTCCATCCCTTTACTCAACTATTCCTCCTACTTGGGGTATCTTTGCAGAGTCCCCATTCACCACCATCAGGCTGACTCTATAAAACCCAGTTTAGGAAGTCTCCTTGACTTCCTCTGAAGTTTCTCACTCCCAGCTCTGTGCCCACAGCTGCCTGTTAATCTCTCCACTGCCACAAAGGAGAGGTGTGCTTCAGCTTATTCATGAACTTGGTAGTTCCCACAGGAGGCCATGAGCTCCTCAAGGCTGTTGCGCTTTTGTAGCTATAGAGTCTGTCCAGGTGCATGAACATGGAACAATTGAATCAAGAACATCTCTCTAAGGCAAGCTCTAAGTGAACAGAACCTCAGCCTTTCTGAACCGCAGCTTCTCCTCATGTCTCTGCCCTCTTGGCAGCCCCATGGGCATCTCAGAGCTCTGGTCTGCCCCAGCATCACTGGCCTGAGTGCCCAACTATTGGCAGCCACTGCCCCCATTCCCACAAGGGCAGGACCCTAGTCACCTGGGAGCTGGCTCCCTGAAGGACTTTGTCAAGAGATGGTCTGTATCACCATATCAGGGAACAGCTCAGGGCTGAGGACCCTCGTGCTGCCTGTCTGTGGATGGGCAGGGGGCCCAGCCATTCACACCTATATTCCACCCCCCAAAGGTGAGGCTTTAGGCTGGTGCTGCTCTCAAAGCCATCCTGCAGGTTCAGGACTACCCAGCAGGATTGAAGGAGGGAGGGTCTGACACTCACCCCTGACGCAGGATTGGCTGTCCAGCCCAGCTCTGCGGTAGCCGTCCTGGTGTCCATTAAAGTTTCTGTGGATCAAACAGAGAAAATCTGGTGAGTCAGAAGGATTGCTGGACAATGGCCTTTATGTTCATGAAGTTATTATGACTATAAATGTCCATGCTAGGAGCCTCGGGTCCGTCTGGGAAGCAGAGAAGGGGAGAGGTCTGCCCCAATGATGCAGCTCACAGCACAGTCGGACAGACCTCAGGTCTCCTGATGCCGAGTCTGCTGCTCCCGCCCCGAACGACCCCTGGCCACCTGTGTGGGACGAAGTCATCTATCCACCCACCTCTTTACCCCTAAGACACAGCTTCTTCCTTCAACCATTCACCTAGAGGCTCTTCCAGGGTCATGCAGCTCCAGCAGCCAAGTGTCATTCCTTCCTCAGACCTTCCTGGGCCACCTCCTTCTCCCCTGTTCCTCCCCACCGGGCTGCTCCTCAACCTCTCCTGTTGGCCCTGCCCTCCTCTACTGTGCCCCCACTTCGGGCATCTGTGTTGACACCCTTAGGTGATTTCCCTCCTCCGGCCCCAACCCCTCTCCTAAGACTGGACCCTTGTGCAAGTCCCTTTGTCCCTTGAGCCCAGACACAGGCTGATCCCCCTCCCCAAGACTCTGCTGGGGGCTCATACAGCTTTGGCAAAGTCCTCACCCAGAACACAAATGCACATGTCAGACCTTAGCAGCCTGCTTCCTGCTTACCAATCCCTCCGGCCACTAAGTGGAAGACAGACACCCTGACTCCCAGGAGCACCAGGGTGGCTACAGTACACCCGCCAAGGTCACCAGGCACCACACAGCGATCAGAGTCTCTGTTGATTACACCAGTTTTCAGGGAGGTAGCCGTACGCGTCCTAGAACAGGGCACTTTTCTCTTTCTTTTCAGTCTGTCACTGGCCACCCCACCTCTCAACAGAAACTGCTCCCCAAAGCCCGCTTATCAGCTCCTGATCAGCAAATGCAACAGCCTCTTTGTCTTTTTAACAGCTTTATTAAGGTAGAAATGACATACAGTAAACTGCACCTAATCAAGGTGCACGATTTGATACATTCTGACCTACATGCACACTCATGAAACCATCACCAGAAGCAAGATGACAGATATAGCTATCATTTCCAGAAGCCCCCTTGTCCCGTGGTAATCCCTCCTGCTCTCCTGTCCATGCCTCACCCTCCTGCTGTCCCCAGGCAATGACAGATCTGCTTTTTGTCACTATAGGTTAATTAGCATTTTCTAGAATTTTATATAAATAGAATCATGTAGCATGTACTGTCTTTTTTTTTTTCTGGTTTCTTCCACTCAGCATAACTGTTTTAGGTTCATCATGTTCTGTGTATCCATAGCTCCCTCTTTTTTACTGCTGAGTAGTATTCCATTGTGCAGACATTCTGCAATTTGTCCACCACAATTTGTCCACCACACACTGTTGTTGCCAGTTTGGGGCTGATCCAGGAGAGTGTGTGAGAGCTCCCCATCCTCACCACAGTCGGCGCGGGCAGTCATTCTTAGTTTGGGCCATTTTAACAGGTGTGTGGTGGTACCTCATTGTGGTTTCAATTTTCTTGATATCATTAGCAAGAATAATATCAAACATCTTTTCACATACTTATTTGCCATCTGTATATTTTGGGGGGTGAAGTGTCCAGTATTTCTCCAGGTTTAAATTGGACGATTTGTTTTTTTATTGAATTTAGGGAGTTCTTTATGTATTCTGAATACAAGTCCCTCATCAGATGTATGCTTTGCAAATATTTTCTCCTACTCTGTGGCTTGATTTTTCGTTCTTTTAACCATGTCTTTCAACAAACAGAAAATTTCACCTGTGATGAAGTCCAATTTAACCATTTTTCTTTTACGGTTTGGTGTCATATCTGAGAAATATTTGCATAACCCAAAGTGACAAAGATCTTCTTTCTCTTACCTAAGTCTATGATCTATTTTGAGTTAATTTTTGGAAAAGGTGGAAGGTATAAGTCAAATATAGAATTGTGTTTTTCATGTGGATATCCAATTGTCCCCAAGGGGCATCTTTTTAAATTCACACAGTGGTGCGGTATAGGCTGGTGGAGCAATGTGAATGCAGAGTGCAGGGTTCTAAAATCTTAGCCCCTTAGGAAGTGGGAGGACTCCTGGCATAAATCAAAGCCTTGGGAACAGACCCACCTGCTGGGCAGGACTAAGGGAATGAAAGTAGGAGTGATGAATGAGGAGCTGTGTTGAGAAAAGGGGTTCCCTTTGCCCTTGTCTCCCAGCGCTCAATCCCAGAGAAGAGATGATGGTGGGAATCTATGGAGGTGATGGGGGCTTGGATGTCCGGCATGCCAGTGTGGTGACATAGCAGCAAGTGACCCCACCAGGCTGACATGACACAGATGGAGACTTAGGGCCTGACTGAGGTCCAATGAAGGGGACCCAGAACCACCCAGTGTTGACCTCAAGGGTCAGATGGGGGACAGGGTATCTCAATGGGTGCCCACGTGGGCAGGAGCCAACAGGGCCAGGGAGGTCCCCGCCTCCACAACTTCACACTATATACCCTGCCTGTGCCCTAGGTGATATTTCTGCCACCCTGGTGCAATTGGGTTTCAAACTGCCAATTGAGGGAATAAGTAAATAAAGCAAGCTGCATTTTCTGGCCCACTTGAGTTTGGGTTTTGATTGAGAGTCGCACCCCGTGCACATCTGACGGAACGCAAGCAGTGGAACTGACTTCTCAAGTTTGTTTTCTCCTTCGATTCTTCTGACAGCTGGGGAGGCCGGTCCCTGCATGCAGCAGCCCTCCCTCTCCCCTCATCTCCACTTCACAGCACTAATAATGATCATAATGACACACCAAATTTGCATAATATACTTCTCAGAAGACACTCCACGAGGCTCTGAAGAAATTCATCTTCATGATTAAAATGCCTCTGCCAGGTGGGCCTGAGGCAGGAGCCACTGAACTCATGTGGCAGTGTTGGGGACCAGGACACAGAATTGGTGCAGTGCTTCCTACTGTGTCACAGACCGTCCCACCCCGATGCCGATAGCCTCAAATCTTAGCATGCTGCCTGCCAGTCCCTCTGCTGTGAAACTGGGGCACAGAGGATGGGGGGAATCCTTGCTCATAAAGCCAAAAAGCCACAAAAGCCCCCAGAATAATTGCATCACCCCTCACCCTCAGGATCATGCTGAAGTAGCAGTGAACAGGAAAAGGGCACAGGCAGCAAGAAAAATAGAGTCCAGAATTAAAAATAAGAATCAGCCTTTACTCCTAAATCTTCCAAAGACTGGTCTGTTCTGTTAATCCCATTAATACAGTCTAAGACTTCATTATATTCATAGTCACCTGCTCGAGAGCTGTAATTGAATGTGTTTCTAAATAACGTTTCCATCCACGCGAGTGGACAGAAGTTGCGTCAAGAAGAATCTGTTTCTCCACATCCTGCCCGCGTGGAGACAGAGACCACAAAGCCGTAAACCATCTACTCGATATGATTAAGGGCAATTTCTTTCCTGGCACAGAGAGCGTCTGATTATGGCATTGCACTCTGGTGGGGGCTGCATAAAAGTGATTTGAGGAGGTTTACATTTCCCCGGAGAGGAAGGGAGCACTCATTTGCATTTATAAAGCATATTGAGAGTTCTGGCAGAAAGTTATGGTGGAAGTGCAATTAAATATTTACCATCACTTCTGCTCTCAAACAGTGGCATGGGGACCAAACCAGCTGGAGGTGCATGTGTTGCTGTCACATCTGATGTCTACAGGGGACAGGACTCCAGGACCCACGCCCACTGCCTGGCCTCTCCCTCTGCGAGCACGTACTCACTGTCCACAGGAGGGGAGCTGGCGGGGTACACACACATGGAGTGGAGGGTGGCCACTGATGTGGGTGGACTGGGTGCAGGTCTCACTTCTACTACTTTGGGACAATCCCCCCTCCCCTCTCCTCCTCCTCTCGCCTCCCCTTCTC
Source organism: Macrotus californicus (assembly GCA_007922815.1). Classification (NCBI taxonomy): domain Eukaryota; kingdom Metazoa; phylum Chordata; class Mammalia; order Chiroptera; family Phyllostomidae; genus Macrotus; species Macrotus californicus. Next base: position 61,583 of record VMDR010003178.1, read on the forward strand.
TTCTCTCTCTCTCTCTGCATGTGTGTATGTGTGTCCCTCTCCTTCCTTCCCTCCTCATCTTCAGACTGGGCCTAGAGCTAAGTAGAACACAGGACTGTGAGGGCACCGCCTGAGACAAAGTACTGCAAAACCTTTGTTATTACTATTATAACTCAGTCACTCCAAGCTTTGGTTTCCTTAACTATGAACAGAATCTAATGAGGGTACTGTAAGCTACTTACAAGATATCTATAAGAATCAATGATATTAGACTTCTAATGATATCTTGTCTACCTTCTTCCTTGCGTTGTTGTAAAGACCAGAGGGCAACACACACGGAGGATACAGCAGCGATTCAGAGTGGTGGGTGCCAGAGAGGGACTCACTGTTAAGTCTTGGGGGGAACAAGAAGCCAAGTCACACTTGACATCCCATTCTGGCTAAGCCCTTAGGAAGGAGACTGAAAAACGCAAGGGAAGGGACATGGTCCTTCTGCATGAGGGGAATAAGTGGGCTTGTCCCAACAGGGAGAATCACGCTGTGGGCAGGCAAAGGGAGATGCCTGTGGTCTCCTGGCCTGGGGTGGGCAGTGGTAGGGAAGGTAGAATGGAGAGCTCTACCCAGCCCTTGGGAAAAGATAACAGAGATGGCAGAGGCAGCAAAGGAAGGGGCAGAGGTGGGTTGACAGGAATGAAGTGGGAGCTGGTGAGCAGCAGAGGATGGGAGGCCACAGGGGAGACAGAAGGGGACTTCTGGCAAGAGCTGGCTGGACTGGCAAGACCCCGAGAAGGGTTGGGGTGCCTAAGAAGCCTGGCAGAGAGACCCCATTTTCCCAGGGAACAATTTCCCTGCAGTGGGTTTGATATGAAAACCCTCAGGATATCCCCTCTGGCCACAGGGGGACAGCACCTGGGGTCCAGGTGGTGGGGCTAGGTCTGAGCCCCCTGAGAGGAGAAAGAGGCAGCTGCCACCTGGCTCTACAGGGGCTTCCTGTTTCCATCTGGATTGGCACCTGGGGATGTATTGACATTTGGGATGAATTAGACACCCATCACAGTGCAGGAGATTTAAATAGACCCTCTCCTTACAGCCCTGCCATTCTTTTGGAAGAGATGTTATTCAGACACTCAGCTGAAAACACTTACAATGTCCTTGCACTGTGGTAACAACACACAACATACACAGATGGAATCAGGGCTCCCAGGACTCTCAGCAGTGCCTCATGGGTGTTTGACAAAGCGAGTCCAGGAACCTTCCAAGCAGGGAAGGACCTGCGCTGCTGTGCCACCATCACCCTGTGCTGCTGCCCTCGTGGCCTCAGAACTCCTGAAGCCTAGAAGCCACACCAGCCTTCACAAGGTGTCGGGCTCAACGGAAGATGGCTGAAATACGGTGGCACAAAGGGGCTCCAAGTAACTCCCTCAGGCAGAGAGAACACTGTGCAGGCACGGAGACAGAGCAGAGGGCAGACGTCCAGCCCTCAGGGAGTTTGCAGGCAAGCAGGGAAACAGAAATTAATCATATAACCATGCAAATAAATCTGCACCTACAGCCTCAGTGAATGGCGGGAAGTGGGGATCCCAGGGACAGTGGTGAACACTGAGGAAAATGACAAGTGTATGGAGCCTGGCATGCAGCTGGTGCTTCTTCCTTCCTTTCTCAGCCAATGGCTGATGGAAGCAGAGACCACCCCTTTCTCACACACACACACACACACACACACACACACACACACCTGCCCTAAGACTGAGCCCATACTGTCAGGAATGAAATATGTATAAGATAGCCCCCTGCTTTCAAATCCAGAGTGTGCTGGGCTCCCCTGACCACAGTCACCCCCCCTGGGGGATCCCCATGCTGCTCTCCGGAGCTGGATTCAGCATGGTGAGCCCCAAGTACCTCCTGGAACACACATACTCCAGCCACTATCCCAGGCTCCTGGGTGTCCCCCAACCTTCTGACCCCTCTCTGTCCCTCACAGCAGCCCACCAAGTACTCTAGCCCAGCCTCACTGCAGGGGCCTCGTGGAGCTCTTTCCCCTTGCCTTCCTGGAGGCTGTGTCTTGCTCACTGGGCAACTCCTGAATGATACCCACATGACTCCTCAGGGGGTCTGCAGCCCTCTCCATCCTCAGCCCCTCAGACAGGGTCCCACATCAAGGGCTTCTAAGCCCCAGCTTCACACCATGCCCAGGTCTCCTACTACTGGTACAGGCCAGACTCCCTGTAATCTCATCCCTGCCCTTCTGAACTGGCCTCAAGTTGCCTCCCTGGACCATGGGAGGGAGAGGCTTTGCCATCTCCGGGGTTGGGTATGGCACTGGTTGAGTGTGAACTATTAAGGGCACCAGCCAGCCTCGGGGTCCCACATTCTGACATGGCTGGGGCCTGGGCCCCTAACAGCTACAAAATGCTGAAGTGAGAAAGTACGCCATGTGAGCCTTTCACATCCCACCCCATGTGCCCACACCTCCTAGATCTTCTCTCTATATCAGTTCTTCCTGCTGCCCTTCCCTGGGGCCCAGGGTGGATGGAGCTCAGGGGCACTTTGCACTGACTGACTCCTTGTCCTCCCTCAGTCTCTTACCAGATCATTCTCCAGACCATGGTGGCTCTTTTTTTTGCATATTCTTTTATGTTCTGGACACCCTATCTGAGCACAGGGCTTCCTTCCTGCACATGAGGACCACAGTGACTCCCTCCTAACTGGTGTCTCAGCAGAAGTCCCCATCTGGCAGCTCCATGCAACTGCCACGGTCATTTCTGATGCTAGTGGAAATGGTTCAAAAACCATGTGGCCACACTAAGCAAAACCCTCTGAATGCCCAGTGACTTCATTGCCCAGAATCTGTCCAAAGGAAATAATTCAAAGGAAAAAGAAAAAAAAATTCTGTAGCATGAAGATGTTCATTACAGCATTATCTAGAATATGAGAACACCAGAACCAGCAGGCAAGCACATTCACATCCTGCTCCTGGAGTGTTACGAAGACAATGTAACAGCATTTGGAAGGCCAGCAATGAAACATAAAGCCGGAAACAGCAAACAGCGCTGCAAGGGCCCTGGCGCAACCCTGCAAACTGCTTCGGTTGGCCAAGGAAAATGGCAACACGGGCACAGGCTAGAAGGCAAGGAGCAGGCTGGGTTGGGGAGACTGGGTTACAGATGCGCTTCCTATCACTATGCTGTTTTAGAAGACATAAATTCAGCAGCAGAAATGTCACCAGTCTTCTAAGAACACCTCTTCCTTCACATCTCACTCCCCTAACTCAGGGTTCTCTAAGTCTCTCCACTAACTCCACAATACACTATAAACTGCTGGCCTTCGGGAACCTACTGACCAAGCCCACCTTTTCCAAACTGATCTTCAAGTCCCCAAGGGAAACCCACCTCCCACGTCCCCACGTGTGCTCGTGCAGATCCTCCTGCCTGGAATGTCTTCTTTCTCTGCTTTACCTGAAGATTTATTTTCGATCTTTCCTCCTCAAGTACATTGTAAGTACCTTGAGAGGCAGAGCTGTGACTTCTATTGCTTAGAGCTTGACCAGATGCTTCATACAGCATAAATGCTCGATCAGCTCTGGAGACCTGTGTTGAAGTCCCAGCCTCACACCTGACAAGCAGATCAAATTGTTATATGTGAGTATCAGAGCCTCATCTTCGCATTCTTTCCTACATCTGTGAGCTAGTGAGACCACGCCCAGTAAGATGCTCTGTGTATTCTTAAAAACACTCACTGGGCTAGCATTTATTTACTGTCTTTGCCAAGTGTAAAATGCTAGGTGAAGAGAGCTATTATTATATGTCTCCATTGATTGATGTGTAATAATGGCCGGTGGGGAAGAGAAACAAGCCTGAGTAAACTGAATGAGCCAGTCTAACCCATCTGCTGAATGACTGACTGGCTGAATGAGTCGGAACAAGCATGGAGATTACAAACACAAACTGTGAAATTTGCTCTTTTTATAGAACACACAGATCGACGCCGTCCTCCCCACCACACCCTTCTCCTTCTGTTTCTCTTATTTTCCAAGGTGCAATTAATTATTGTAAATAGAAGGGAGTTACAGCTTAGATGGGCCTTAGCATGGAAATGCACTTTAGGGACTTGGGACATCTCTAGATCTGGTCTTGGTTCACATGTGGCAGAGCTCATGAATAAGCAGGAAGGCCCAGAGACACAGTGCTGATGTCCCTCCCTCCCAGGGCTCTGCCAAGCAAGGCTCCCAGGGAGGCTGACCAGAGCATGGGGACAGCACATGACCTGTTCATCTGAGGAGCTGGGAAGGGCAGGGAATCAGCTTCAGAGGTACTGCTTTCTCTGTCTGGCCTCAGACTTGGTATGTGGCTTGTGAGGGCCTCTCTCCTCTCTGGTCTCACAGGGTCACTCTGTCCCTGTTCTAAGAGTGGCCTCTAAGAAACATGGCAAGAAACCAAATGGAACCTCTGGAGCTGGGGCGGAGCCTCTGCCTCCTGAATCCCCAGGTCTGGCTTCACCCCACGGTGACCTCACAGTCTATACACTTGTACCCTGAAAATGCTTTTCACTAATACAAGATAGAAATTGCTTTAGGAGATGTATTAGTTTCTGGGAGCTGCTATAACAAAGAAGTGTTGCCGCAGACAGTCGGGGAAGGGGGCAGGGAATCTCCCCCACTGGCCAAGATGGCACAGGGGGAGGGTCTTACACTGGGTGCACCAAAAGTTAGAAAGATGAATGGACAGGGCCTGAGTGCTCCAAAAGCTAGCACGCTAATTGGATAGGGAAAAAAGCCCTCCCTTTCCTATCCCTATAAGAAGCGCAGGCTTGAGCAGGAAAATGAGATGGTCTTTGAGACAGGAGTCCACCGTTCTCCCTGGTCACAGAACCTGAGTGAACCTCTCCTTATGCGCTGGCACCTGTCTCACAAGGTTGACTTTCGCTGTGGAAGGCAGCCAGACCGGCATTTTCAGTTATAGAACCAGAATCCCAGGTGGCTGAAAACAACAGAAATGACTTATCCCACAGTTCTGGAGGTTAAAAGTCCAAATCCAAGGTGTTAGCAGGGCCATATTCCCTCTGCGACTATAGGAGAGAACCCTTCCTTGCATCTTCCTCGAATCTGGTGGTTTGCCAACAGTCCTTGACGCTGCTCGGTTTGCCGCTGCATCATTCCAGTCGCTGCCACTCACCACACAGCGTCCTCTCTGTGAGCCTGTCTTCACCTCTTACAAGGACACCAGTCATGCTGGATTAGGGGCCCACCCTATTTTAGTATGACCTTGTCTTAACCAATTATATCCACAATGACCCTACTTCCAAATGAAGTCACATTGTGAGGTACTGGGGACTAGGACTTCAGAGTATCCTTTCTGGGGTGGACACAGTTCAACCCATAGCAGGAGGGCGGAATGCCAGAAAAGAAAAGGCTGTTGGGTTTTCTCCAGCACATACTCAGGTCCTGTGCTAGATGCTTGGGAAAAACAGACACAGAGAAGGACAGGTGCTTCCTTCTAAGACACCCATTCTAGCAGGAAAAGGGCAGTCTTCATTTGCTCCTGCAGATCCAGTGCCACCCTTTTCCACTCCACTCTGTCCCGGGAGACAGGCCTTTATAGGCCACATTTGACTGGACCCCCTTACCATGGGATCCCCAAGAGTGTGGGTAGTGAGAAGTTGGGGGTATACCCTAGCTCCTCCCCGCCAAGCTGCAGAGGGTGGTGGCCCTCTCCTTCAGCCCCTTTCCAGTCACAGGGCCCCTCCCCTTGTCCTTCAGGCCTAGGGTGGTAGGAGCCTCCCACTATAGCTAGTCCTTAAGTGTTTTATCATTCTTGTTGCCTTTTTTTAACTCTGTACAAACCTTGGTAAACAGTTCTTCATTAATCTCACCTCAATCACCTCTTTGGACTGTGCCATGTGTTTCTGTCAGGGCCCTGGTGATGCTCAGGGCTCAGGCTAATAGCCCAAGGTAGCCACATCTCCTGTACCTGTTCCTGTCATATCTAGCAGCATTGTCTACAAGGAGACAACCATCCACCAGAGTAGCCAAGTCCTGACCACAGTGGACTTGAATCAGACAGACCTGAGTGTGAATCCCAGCTGCACTGCTATGCAATTGTACGACCTTGAGCAAGTCACTGAGATCCCTAAGGCTCTCACATCCAGCCATCCATTAAATGAAGCTAACATCAACATCACAAAACATTTGTGGGGAGCCAATGAACTATTATTCACCAAGCACTTCTTGCAGCCTCTGTCAAGCCATAGTTGGTACTCAAATAGCAGTCATTGTTACGTTCCATGTTTGGACCTGGCAGAGTCTCCAATGGGCCTGAGGTCCTTAGCTGGAACCTATGTCTCCAACCCTAAGGCCTACTTTGAAGGATGAGTTTTGGCTCTACCCAGCCCTAGTAGCCTCAGTTGATTGAGAAGCCACACTTAGTCCTCCAGCCACACTCCAATTTCTCCTCAGCCACCTCTGCCCAGCCTCAGAAACTTGTTGTAGCTTCCTTCTCTCTACTGTGCGTGGGGGATCCGAGACAAGGTCACAGCCTTGGCAAGAGCACTAAATTTCTGTCCTGTGAGCTGCTCCTGAAGCCCAGTTGGGCCTTGTATGGATGGCTCCAGCCGGGTCTGAAGCAATGGGGAAGGCCAATAAGAAGGAGACCAGATAGCCATGTGGCTCCCCCTCCCCCAGACACACACTCAGGCCCAAGAAGCAGTGTGGCCCTTTTCTTGGGTTAGGCACTCCCCTCAGTGTCCTGGTGCTCAGGCAGGGAACACAGACTAGAGTTTAAGGGGTTCCAGTCCTTGGCCCTGCTCTGGATGAATGGCCATGTCCCAAAGCCAGCGGTGCCAGTACTACCCACTCTGAACCCCTCCTCATGGTGGCACTGAGCAGTGGGGTCCTCTCCTATCTACTGTCTCACGTGCCACCAGAGAGAACTTCAGACAAGAGTCTCTCCTTGCATCAGTAGCCCTAGGGAAGGGTGTCAGCAAGCAACTCCACTATGCTTTGAGTTTTCCCAAGGGGCCAAGGTCAAGGTAGTACATCAGAGCAAAGGCAGGGTGACCAGTCTATCCTGCCACCTCCCCTAGATGACATGCCACTAATCTTCCTGATGGATCAGGCCTGATGGGTCCGTTCTTTTCAGTGGAAGGATTTCAGTAGTATTCCTGCCTAGCTGGAGGGGAAGCTCAGTGCTGCGCTCTGCCCTCGGGAGACTGTCCTCCCTGCACTCCTTCTGTGTGCTCCCCTCCTCTGAGTGTAGCCTGGGGCCCCCTCCCCCAACTTTGGGCCCCACCCTTAGCAAACTTCTCATCTCCATATGTTCATCGATGGGGAAGGGTCCAGGTGGTGCAAGGACTGGTAGCTGCTCTCCCACAAGAGAGAGCAAGAGAGACTAAACACAGGAACAGGGAGAAGGGGAGACCGAAAGCCTTCCGTTTCAGGTACAAGTTCCAAATAGCCAGTCTCTGTTTCCCCGATTCCTTCTTTTCCTTCAGTCTCAGTTCCTTTTCCCATTCTGATGTCTGTCATCTCTCATCCTTTATGATGGCCAGACACCCTCTCAGATCCACGTGTATCCCTCCTAAGTCTGAAAGTAGGCCGCAGCCCGAGAACCAACAAGAAAATTGTCTCACCACCCCTGGCTGGGGATCTCCAGACTGCATTCCAGCATCCAATATCTGCAGGCAGAAGCCAAATTGGCCAGATTGTGCGAGTGGGCACAGGCAGAGCAGCCCACTGAGGCTGCCCTCTGGCCCAGGTGTGACTGCTGCCAGTCCCACCCTCTCCCAGGCCTTTAACCAGACCTGCAGCCAAGCTCCTTAATAGGTGCCTCCCCAACAACAACATGGGCATTTCTGCCCAGTCCAGCAGCAAAGAGAAAAAGAGGTAAGGGACAGCAAGAGAAAAGAGAACCACACAGAGATGCAGTGGCTCAGGGACATCACTTAAATTGACACCCCAACTCTGATGGTGCAGGCCTGGCCAGGAGCTGCTGCTGCTCAGTGGTTTACCTATTTGCATTTTTGTGGGGAGAGTCAAAGACCTATTAAAATCGAGAAGTCTCACATTTTCCAGTCTTCCAGGGCCATGAAGATTAAGGAAGATTAAATCTGCTGGTCCCGGCCACTGTGGCAGAGCCACGAGTTGATGCCAGGGGCACATGGGCAAGAACCATTCATAATAGGCTGCTGCCTCCCTCTCCTCATGGGCACAAGGAGAGAGTGCCTCCCACTTTCTGAGAGATGTGGGCACCCCAGAGGGCATCAATCACCCTGGAGAAGAGCGGGGAGGAGAACCCTCACGCCCATGCAAGATGACTGTCTGCAGCCCTAATGAAGGCTGGCGATGGATGGTGGCCCGGGCTCATTAATCAAAAGAGCACCCTGCTGTCTGCTTCTGCTTTCAGGCCCTCCTGCACACTCATCCCAGGTTGATCTGTGACACAGTGACTCTCAGGTATCACTGGCACTGGGCTGTGCCCCAAGAGCCCCTGCATTCACTGGCAGGAGCCAGAGAAAGCCAGTGGCCCCTGGGGGGGATGGTTGTGGTAGGGGCTTGGGGAATGTGCCAGGTGAGGAGCAACCAGTTGGAAAAGGAAGGGGTGAGGGCTGGCCAGGCAGGCTGTTGCAATCACCTGGACATATCCTGGACCAGATTAGGGTTGCTGAGTCCCCAGGGGCCACCAGAGCTAAGTGACCCCTTAGAGCTGCTCCACAGTGCACGTCTCACCAGGTGATAACACTATGCAACCGTCCTCTTCCAAGTGTCTGTTATCCTCAGCACTGCCACACCATGGCTGCCACCACCCCTTGGCACTGCTCTCCTTGCATAAGACCTTCGTGTCCTGCCTCACTGTCCTCCACATCCCCCCCTCCCACACACACTTAGAGAGCCACCCTTCCCTCTCTGGAGAGCCAGGCTGGCCTACTGCAGCCTCCACGACTCACACCCCAGGTCCCCCTGGTAGAATCTGTCCTCTTCCAACCATGAGTCCACCCCACTCAAGCCCTCCAGCTCTCTCCGGCCAGCAAGGTCCCTCTCGCCCCCTCTGAAAGCCCACCTGACCACCTAGCCTTGCTCTCCTCCTGCCCCTGAAGATGAAGCCCATCCCCTCTGGCACCCCAGCTCTTTAGGGTCTGAGCTCTGTGTTCCCCTCTCTGGTTTCCTGCCCCAGTGGCCTGTGGGCTTTGTGGGAGCAGTGCCAGTGACGTCATTCTCCTCCATAGACACCCCACACGTGACGATGCACAGCCATTGCTGGGGGCCAAGCCCTGCTGTGTGCAGCACGTCTGGAGGCTCAGAGGCTGCAGGTAGCAAGGTGGAGACCCAGTCACTCTTCCTCCAGGAGGCCTCCTGATGACTCAAGTCACCACTCAGTGCAGGTCCCAATCCTTCTGCTTTTTATCACTCTGCCCATTCTTTAGGGTTGATTTTGAACTGCTTGCAGAGGCCTGTCTGTCCCAGAGTCCTAATCCTGTCTTGTTGTACTACAGGGCCACTGCTGACTATACAGAGGGTCGAAAGGAGGCAGGTAGTGTGGGGTCAATGGGCTACCAGGGGCAGACTCATGAGAAGAACCTACCAGGGGAAGGGTTCACCCTTGGCTATGAGATCATAGTTCTCACCTCTCCTAGCTGTGAGGCTGTCAGTGGGGGGATCTATGGAGTGATGCCCAAGGCCACTCTAGAGCTGTCCCTCTAATGCCATGGATGCCTCCTACCTGCCTCTAGGAATAGAACTTTTGTCACTCCTCATCTCCTTGTCAGGGAACACCCATCCAGCCCTGCCTGTAATCACACTCTTAAAGCTTCTCTATCGTCACCAAGACATCTGGAGAGAGAGAGCCTGGGAAGACTTTTATGTGTGTTTCCCAGTCAATAGCATTGACCGGCTCCTGGCACCAGCATTTCTTGAGCTCCCAGATAGTCTCGATGCCATAACTGTCTTCCCCAAGTCTTGTAAAACTCTTGCAGTGCATGCCTCCATGCAGAGATGTCTCCAGAGAGATTTAGAGTTCCAGGCAAGGCTCCCTTTTGGCCTGAGAGCAGTCCCACTGGGTTCCCATAGCTAGGGGCAAGCAGGCCTGGTGGCCGGGGTCCCACTGCCTTCGTTCTCGGGCTATAAGCACCTCATCTGAGGCCTAAAACCTCCCAGGGCATGGGCTGTCACACTCCCACAGTGACCAGGGCTTTGAGTTGGCAGCTTTGGTGACTAGATGAGTTCTCCATCACCACGTGGACACCTAAGGCCTTAGGACAACACTCTTAGCTATAGAGGATTTTATAGAATTGTTCTTACTTGACAAGCAGCTAAAGTGATATGTGGAGAAGAAAGCACCTCTACACATCAGTTTGGCAGAGGGAATAGACATGAGACCACTGACCTAGGCTTGGCTGTGCCATTAGAATGTGGTATGAGCCTAGACCTCTCTTCCCAGTCTCCATGATAGACAGTGGATGAGGTTGGGCTGATCATTTCTGGACTGAGGTTATTGCCTGGGTGGAAGCTGAAATGTAGCTCCTGGTCTCCTAACAATGGGCACTGGGGGACACTTTGAAGTCACCTCCTCCTTTTCAATGCTGGAAGCTCAAGGGGAGAGTTGCTCATCAAATTGGCCTTGTATTCTTCCTGCTGGGTGGGGGGCAAAGGTTTCCTTGAGGGGTTGGGATTACTTGACTCCCTATCTTGGTTTTCTGGCCAAAAGAACAGGTGTCAGGAAAAAATGACACCTGCAGTTCTCTTTCTTCTGAACTGAAAAAAAAAGATCAAGTTCACCGGCTTCAAGATCTGGAGCTCTATTCCCTGTCTTCCAGGTTGAACAGGATGACTGATCCAGACTTCATCTGCCCACTCACATCACTTCTTTTCAAAATTCAGCAGGGCATTAGGCCCTAGATCCAAGCACTACTCTCAATTCAGAACCTGTCAAGGTTTTAAAAGCTCCAGAGGGCTGGTACACTCCTTCACCCCAAGCTTAGGCCTTGGATATAGCACCTTCACCAGCTATCATTCAGTGTCTGCTTGCAATACCACCAAAGACGAGGCACTCACCACCTTTCCCAGCTGGCCGTTTTCTTATCAGATGGTCCCAATGGTCAGAAGCCTGGCTTTCTGAGATTTCCTCTCTTTGGCCCTTGCACTCCTGAAACCAACAGTTACCCTATCTCCATAGCTAGCCTTCAGATATTGAGGAGGGCAGGCCCGTCTATGTTTTTTCTTCCCCACTCCCAACACCCCTGGCTCCAGCAGCTCTTCTTCCAGCCCCCCACCTCCTTATCTGTGCTATTTTCTGATCAGAAGCATCTACTGCTGACCCCACATGCTCTGCATGGTCTGAGCAGCACAGGTGAGAGAAGAGGGCTGTCACCTCCCTGGTGGGCACATCCTACTTCTCTCTTGACCTCCCCATCAATTCCCTTTATGAATCTGACTGAGCATGCCAGGGTCTCCCTGGGAGAAACATGTCTCCTTAAAGCTCTGGCTCCAACCCCAGGGCCTGAAGGTTCCAGACAAGCAGCTCCCTTTACCTGCTGTGGGCACTCTTCCTCCTGGCCCTCCTCACTCCTCTCTCCTTCTTCTTCACCCCTCACACCTCCTCCCTCTGCCTCCTCCTTCCTTGTTCCCACTCTCTCCCCTCTCCTCCCTCTTTGTGCTCTTGTTGCTGCTTAACAGGGTGTTTCTGGGATGAATAGGGTTTTCAGCCCTGGCTGGGAATACATCCGGCCTTTCCCAGCCTGCCCCTGACCTCACTGCTCTGGTGGAGTTCTGTGGAGAGCTGGGCACAGACAATGGGCCAGTGGATTCACTTGAGAACTCACAAAAGCCCCATTTCCCTTCACACAGTGCAGACTGACAGGCCAAGGGAGCAAATCGCCTTCCCTGCACACTGCCCACATGGGATACTGTGTGGGTAGGGACCTTGTGCAGTGAGATTGGAACCAATAGAAAGTGCAGTCAGAGCTCACAGGGAGGACTGGCAAGGCCCCTACTCCACACATTCATGGGAAATCTGAGCACCTCCATCCCTGATGCACTGAAGCATCTAGATGCATATGCAGAAGGCCCCACATCTTGTATTGGAATCTGAGCGATGACAGCTTGTAACAGGACAGATGGGCAGCTCGCTGTGCTATGGGATTTCTAAGGGTAGGAACTGTGCCCAGGTGAGCCCAGTTTTGAAGTCAGGTAGTGTCAGTCTTCCAAGTTCATTCTTCTCCTTCAATATTGTATGGCTATTCTGGGTCTTCTGCCTCTCTATAGAAACTTTAGAATCAGCTTGTTTACATCCACAAAATAACTTGCAGGGATTTTGATTGGGATTGCATTGAGTCCACAGAGCAATCCACAGAGCACTGGCCCCTACATGTCCGCTGCAAGGATGGGTGAAAGGGTCAATGACCGATCAGTGAGGGAATGAGACCCCAGCAAAGCCACCAGCTCTGGCCTACAGCATCTCAGGGAGAAAACTTATCTGCAATGTACTGGTCCCTAACACCCTACCAGGAGACCCTGAGTTTAAGGGCAGCAACACATTGCCGTCCTGGAGAGGGAAGGTCAAGTTCTGGCATGCAGGCAGGGAGAGAGCAGGTGAGGCAAACACGGGTGCAGACAGTTTGCTTCCCAGGTAGACTGAGTTGGTGATATCTAAATGTGAGTCTTTTCCAAGACTTCAGTTAATTTTTCAAGTGAGTAATACAATGAAGTGTACACTCTTTCTTGCAGGATGTCTGTTCTCTTCACTCTCTCTTGATCTCCATCATTAGTACTACTGGCTGCCTTTCTTGGGAAGGAGAGGGGTTGCTTTTCCCCCACTTTGTAAGTTACTCTAATGTATGTAACATATTGTAATGATGATAAATGGCAAATAGCAAAGCAACTGAAAGGCCCTCCTGAAAGGCCCCTTGGTGCTGTGACTCAAGTTCACATGTCAGTAAAGTAACACAGAACTGTCAGGAACAACTGAACTGTGTTTATGTTCCACCCAGCTCCTTGGCCCATGAGCCCTTCCTTTAGAAAAATGATGCAAAGCTTTACCTTCCAGCAGAGGAAGATACACGCCTTCCTCCTTTAGAAAGACTCTTGCCTAGCCAGCCATGTTCCAGCTAAAAGAGCACTAGAGTTGAAATAAAAAAAGATATGAGTTCTAATCAAGACTGTGTGGGTAATAGCAGTGTGATCTTGGGCAACCCATGTAACTTTCTGAGCCCCAGATTCCTCATCAGTAACATGTGTGCAATATACGTGTTTCTCAAGGAAACATAAAGATCAAATGAAATGCTATTTGCAAAGTGTCTATTACTATACCTGGCTCGTAATAACCACTCATCATAAGCCAGGTGTTGAAAGAGAAATACCATATGATCTTACCTATAAGTTGAAACTAATCAACAAAACCAACAAGCAAGCAAAATATAACCAGAGACATTGAAATAAAGAACAAAATGACTGTAACCAGAGAGGAGAAGGGAGGGGATAATGGGAAAAAAGAGGAAGGGTCATCAAGGAACATGTATAAAGAACCCATGGACAAAGCCAAAGAGGAGTAGGCTTGAGTGTGGGAGGTGGTGGTGGGTAGGGAGGGGGGAGTTGTGGGAGGGAAATGGGGACAACTGTACTGGAACAACAATTAAAAAACACTCATCAGACTTCCGGCCAAGATGGAGGCATAGATAGACACACTGTGCCTCCTCGCACAACCAAAAGAAGAACAACAACAAATTTTAAAAGAAAAAACAACCAGAACTGACAGAAAATCGAACCGTATGGAAGTCCGACAACCAAGAAACTAAGAAACATACATCCAGACCGGTAGGAGGGGCGGAGAGGACTCGCGTGGCGGGGCAGCGGCTGGCAGATCCGGGAAAGGCGCAGGTGGCCGGGAGAGGTGGCGGCTGCGGGCCGGGCGTCCCACTCCCTCGTGAGGATAAACGGGCAGGAACGGCTCGGGAGCGGGACAGACCCCGCAACCCAGAGTTCCGGCGTGGGGAGGTGAAGCCTCAAAGCCTCTGATTGAAAACTCCTGTGGGGGTTGGGGCGGCAGCAGCGGGAGAAACTCCCAGCCTCACTGGAGAGCTTGTTGGAGAGACCCACAGGGTCTTGGAGCGTACACAGCCCTCCCACCGGGGATCGGCACCGGAGCCAGCGCCAGAGGGGCCCGGTTGGACTGTGGGTAGTGCGGAAAGTGTCTGGTAACCAGCAGGGAGCGGAGTGGCCACCATTGTTCCCTCTCGGACCCCTCCCCCACAAACAGCGTCACAGCGCAGCGACGTGGCCGCCCTGCCCTGGTGAACACCTAAGGCTCCGCCCCTTACTACGTAACAGGCGTGCCAAGACAACAAAAATGGCCCAAATAAAAGAACAGATCAAAGCTCCAGAAAAAATACAACTAAGCGACGAAGAGATAGCCAACTTATCAGATGCACAGTTCAAAACACTGGTAATCAGGATGCTCACAGACTTGGTTGAATTTGGTCGCAAATTAGATGAACAAATGAAGGATACAATAAGGGAAATGAAGAAAAATGTACAGGGAACCAACAGTGATGGGAAGAAA
>VMDR010003179.1:0-76064 GCA_007922815.1 Macrotus californicus
TGGGCTCAAACACATCCAGATGGACTGAGGAGAAAAGCAAAAACACTTTACATGTAGATTTTATTTCGTAGGGATGATAGTGCCTGCTAGATCTCACTTCAGAGGGATTTTTGGGAATTAAGAAAATATATCCGAATGTGCTTTACTCCCTCTAAAGAAATGTGACATAAAAATTCAAAACGCTATGATCTTCATTCAATAAAAGTTTATGGAAATGATATAAAATCCCCTAGTGAATTCTAGTTTGTGCTCAAATTACCTACACAAAACATTTTTCACTCACTCCATAAAAGAGTTATAGCCCTGTTTCTTTTCATTTGTGAGAGCTGGAAATGGAATGAACTCACTTCCCGGTGAGGAGGTGATGAGCTGTCAAATCCTAGGAGAAGGGCGGTTGGAGCAGTGACGGTCCACACCCGCAGTCGCACCAGTGTGCACACTGACGTCGCTCCCTCACCTCACTCACCACACGGCCCCGAGCAGCTTTTTTTTTTTAATTCAAAAATCTCTGCTTGAGAAGTTTATTTACAAACTTTTTAACAAGCTAAGTATGAGCTTGTTTTCATGAGCTGTGGCCAGGCTCCTCTCTCTCTCTCTCTCTCATAGCCTGACTATTGGAAACATGGCTTTCTTAATACACTTAAGAACAGAAAGGTCAGGTCTTCCTTGGTGTTCCCTCTGGCTCTGGGATCCAGCCAGGTCTGGGTTTAGGGCCCTGGAATTTTCTCTGAGCAATAACCAGCTTGGGGAGGGCTCCACTGATGGGTTCTTCTGGGACTGGATTGTTAGAAATAAGCCCCAGAGATGGTGTTTCCCAAGGGACACAGGAGGCTCCCCTGACCAGGTGAGGGGTGGCCTTTTGCTGGGGTCCTTCCACCTGCTCCACGCAGACCCCCCACACCGCCCTGAAGACCTCGGACTCCCCAGTCACTTCACACCAGCTGCAAAGCATTAATGTCCACAGAGGCTTTGCACCGCCCCTGAGATGCGAGGAGGGGTCCCTTTTTCTTTATTGATGCAGCTGTACTTTCTCCCCATTCTCCCCACCCTCAACTCGTTTGTTCTGCTTTTCCTCCTGTGAAGTAAAATCAGCAGATTCCGACTCTTACACATTGCAAAATGGCAGCATGAGACAAACCCAACGAAGCTGGCACCAGCTCCCCTTCCCCTTCGCCTGGGCAGGAAGTCTTACACTCACCTGCCTGGCCTTGGAACAAACCCTTCCTTTCACAAACGCAAGACCACCTGTTCACTCTGGAATTCCTTAGCAGGACTTTACCAGGCCTTCCTCGGGCAGGCCCCCACAGGAAAAGCCCCTAATCTGGCTGATACATATATTGTAGACTGTCCCTCAACAGCTTAAAAAGCACCACCCTTGGGGGCTTAGGCACAACAGTGAGTTGCTGGCTTCAGAAGAGCTTTGTCCAAAACCCATTTCTCTTTCGAGCTGAGAGGAGTGGGGAGGCGGCTGGCCAGGCCCAGCTGCAGAGCGACTTCTTACGGCCCGTGAGCGCGGGCTTCTTTGCGAGGTGCTGGGTCTGGTTTTATTCTGGCTAGAGCCTGTTCTAGCATTGCCAGCTCATTTGTTATGCCCATAAAATAAGAATGCTAGTAATAACAACAATGGATAATAATAACAACAGTAGATCTCATTTACTCAGCACTTAACGGATGCCCAATGATCTGGCTAAGTATTTCACCTATATTTTCTCATTGAATCCTCATAATCTCATAGAGGTTAAATAACCTCCCTAAATTCATGGCAGCTAGGAAGCTTTGTCTGAATCCCAAACCCACTGTGGACTCTCTCTTCTGTGTGGTTTGAGGCCTTAAGAAACAAACAAAAAAAAAGGCTGCATTTTCAAATCTCCAGAGGACTGAGCTAATAAAGGCCGTTACTCCCCAGGCTCTGAAGGTCTGGCGGTCACCGAAGGGCTGTCATTATTAGTGAGGTCTTGTGCACAGGAAGACAGCAAAGCCATCAGTCTGCCTCTTTAAGTCAGAGGTTCAGGGAAGTGTCACTCCTGCTCAGATATTAGAAAGAAAGTCATGCAATCCTATGGATATGAGGAATGCAAACTCTGCCACTCCCACTTAAGATTATTCTCTGAACAGGAACCTTTCTCGCCAGGACCCCTTCCACTGTGCCTCGTGGGCACTTCCGGTGCCTCTGTAGGGAGGTGGTTCCCAAAGCCGCTCACACTTGCTTTTACCGCAGGTCTCAGGCTCTGGGCAGGATATTCTCAGGCCCCGTGAACTGTAGGTGGAAACAATTTCTCCCTTCGTTTCCTTTTCTCTATCATCTTACTATTTTAAACACTCCTCAGAGCCTGAAAGATTCAGGTGTTGGTGAATGTGTCCTCATTGTAACCCTAACCAACATGAGCAGTAAGTTATTTTCCCAGGGCTAGGGCATTTATGGAACTTTCAAAACCTAAACATTTCCCAAGAAAATCTGCAAATTAATATTAGCAGAGTCCTTAAATTTTTTTTCAGGATAGTGAGTAAATCCTAAATAAATAAATAGTAGAAACCAAAACAGGACAACTTCCCCTCCCCCATCAGAGTTTTAAACAGAATCCAGATATAAGAATTCCACTTGGAAGATTTCAAAAACCCACCCTGACTTCTGGGCTTTGCTGTCATTTCTTAGTCAAGGAGCAAAATTAGGCCCCTTTCTTTTCCTCTCCCCTCCTTCCCACCCTACCTTCCAAATCTCTCTCCATGCCACAAATCCTTGTAGTTGTACCTGATTTTCCTCCAGGCCTTGTAAATTCTTCTCTCTGTTTCATTTCCTTGACTACACCTGTTTTACTCGGTGATGCCAGCAGGCACAGGTAATAACATGGACCATCGGGACTAGGCTGCTGCGTGGATGCAGTGCCCGTGTGCCCATCCCTGTGCAGCTGCTCCTGTGGCTCCAGACCTCTCCTTGAACTCTGGGCGCTAACGGCAGGACCTCAGCTGTAACCTCACAGAGCTCCTTAGAGCCTGGGCTCCCGCCCCCTCCACCTTTGGCCCTGCCAGTGTGCTCTGCTCTCCAGAGTGTCTCCAGGCCTCTGCTGAGCTCTCCCCTTCTCCTAAAAGCCCTTCCTTCCTTCCCTTCTTGCTCTTTCCTCCCTTCCTTCCGGAGACAGTCAGAACCCTAATGGGCTTTCAAGGCAGGAGGTACTGTCTCCCTCAGGGCCTTCCCGCTCACTTCTCCCAGGCACACTGAAATCACTTCCGCTTCTAGAATTCCATTCCCTCCCATCCTCCCTCTTTCCTGTCTTTCTTTAACATTTTATTATGGGAAACCTCAAATATATTCAAAAGTAGACAAAACAGTGTAACAAACTCTTGTGTTCTAATCGTCCAAGTTCAACAGCATGAACGCGTGGGTAGTAGTGTTTCGTCTCCCCTGGAGGCGCCCCTCCAACAGATGCGAAAGAAGCAGGCCACAGACACTAACTGCATCATTTCGTCCACATGTTTCAGGTGCTATCTCAAAGGATTCTTTAAAAAAAAAAACAAAACGCAGTCACAAAATTGCTATATTATCACACCAAAGAGACAACTAACTCCTTAAGATCATTATATTTCCCTTATTGTCTAAGAAATTTTGCTTTTCAGATTGTTTAAAATGAGAACCCAAGTAAGGTCCACATGTTGCAAATTGTGGATGTGTTTTCTAAGCTGCTTTCAGTTTATAGCATCTCCCCGCCAGCCCTCTACCCTGTGATTTTCCCCACTTTCTCTGTTGAAAAACTTGCTCCTTTGTCCAGTCCAGCTCCCAGAGCCTCTGGTGTGTGGATGGCCTCCCCACTCGTGCCTTTAACACTGCTGCTGCCCCGGGGGCGGGAGTCCTCAGGGGGTCCATGTGGATTAGGGGCAGAGAAAGGACCCAGCTGGCTCATCCTAAATACGCTCTGAGGGGTGTCTGGGGCTTGCCCTGGAGGCAGTGTCCACAGGGTGAGATCTGTCCCTCCTGGGTCCTTGAAGAAACGTCCTCTGAGGTATGTGGCCTCTGTGACTGAGAATCCTGAACGTTCATGGCCCAGCAGTGGCCCCGTCTGGGGCAGCAGCTCAGCTCCCATGAACTGGGGTGGCCAGGCCCACGGGCTCTGGCTACAGTATCTGAGGGTGCCTCTGGAAGCTAACTGCTGGGGCCCCCCCCGCCCTGGCCCCCCACTCTGGCCTTGCTTGGGTCTATTCTATGTGGCCAAAGACCACATATCACTGTCCCGTTTCCAAGCTAAAGCCTGAGAAGAGAAATGGACATTTTTGCACATCTCAGTTTCTCTTCCCTCCCCCTTCCCCTCTCACTCCTGGGCCAGTCATGGCCCCCCGGTTCATGCAAACATGGGGCGCAGTTCAAATCTGTTCCATATGATATTCTTTGACAAGACACTGTTGTGTTGGCTAAATTGTTGAAAGACTTTCTGCCTGCCTGGATGTCAAAATATCACTGCTTTTAACATATTTATTTACAGTTCTTTTGGATAAAAAGGTTATTGCACTGGAAAAAAAAAGCCATTGTTCAAAATGCGGTTTAAGACTCATTATGTTGAAAAGTTAATTCAACAGTCATTGCATGAAGAACGTCTCTTATTACCTTAGTCGTCTTCTCCTGGCTTTTCTTCTGCAGTGGATGCTCATTTCCTCTAGGCAAGCGGCTGCTTCAGGTGGACTAGAAAGAAAGCTAGGTTCTCAGAAAGCAAGAGAGAACAGCGCGTTGATTCTGTTAAAAAGTATCACCGACGCAGTACGTGCCTGCCTCTCAGGGGAGCAGAGTTAAATGGCGCTTTGAATTATTGATACACGCAATAACATGGATGAATCCCCAAAACATGCCGAGTGAAAGAAGCCAGACACAACAGAACGCATACTCCATTTATATGGAATTTAGAACAGGCAAACCAATCACGGAGACAGAAATCAGAATGTGCTCCCTGGGGGCTGGGGAGGGGGAGTGACAGGAAAGATGTGCAAAGGCATTTTCTGGGATGAATGAAATGTTGTCTGCCGTGTTTTAGGGGCGGTTACCCAGATGCAGGCAATTGTCAAATTCATCACACTCAACCCAGATCTGGGCATTGTCTTATCTATTTAAAAAGTCTGAAATAAGTGAAAAAAAAAATAGAATGTAAAAGCCTCCTACATTAAGTTGCTATTAAATGTGTCTTTAACTGAGCTTTATAGGCCCTGGTTTGATTCCGGGTCCACCAGCCCCAGCTGTAGGGCTTTGGGAGAGTTCATTTACCTATTACCCTGTTTTCTCACCTGTAAACCGGTGATGCCGACAGTCCTCAGCTCGTAGGGTTGGTGAACATTAAATGGCTAATGCCCACAAAGCTCTTAGTAACTGATGAACAAGTATTATGCTCCTCTTCTTCCCTGAGTAATTTTAAGGGCACTCATCCAGGTTGTCACCATTCACATTTTCCGGTGACCTCACCTCCAGCCTGTCCCATCATCCTCAGCTCTGTCAGCTGGAACAGAGGCGGCCCCAGTCCCCTGCATCTATCTGTGCTGCCGAGTTCAGGCCCTGCTGTTTCCTGCCTGAACATCTTGGGTGGTTTCCCAGTGGGTCCTGCTGCCTGCAGGTGATGCTGCCTACAGTCCAAATGCTTCCCAATCTGCTGTGAATAGAACTGTCCTGCCGGTACCCAGTTCTGCCCAATGTGGTTTCTGCCCTGTTCATGCTCACCTGGGATCCTGTGGTTCCAGCTCATGCCTGGCCTTCCCCAGCCTCCCACCTTTGTTCGCAGTGGTCTCCAGACATGAAATAGACTTTTTCCATTCCTTCCAAGTCTCGAGGCCCAAGCAGCCCTCGCTGGACCTGTAGTCTGCAGTGACTCCTCCATTGTCTGAACACTCCAGACAATGGTCTGAAATCTCTTCCCTTTCAAAGGTGATTTTAATTTT
The DNA here is from genome assembly GCA_007922815.1 of Macrotus californicus. Taxonomy (NCBI): domain Eukaryota; kingdom Metazoa; phylum Chordata; class Mammalia; order Chiroptera; family Phyllostomidae; genus Macrotus; species Macrotus californicus. The sequence continues at coordinate 5,908 of VMDR010003179.1, forward strand.
GGGAAAAGTCAGAAATTGCAGGGTGCCAAATCTGGGCTGTAGGGGGGCTGAGTCACCTGGGTGATTTGATGTTTCGCCAAACTCAATTTTACTTTGTTCAAGTATTTATGTCTTTGTTGGCTGGTTGACTTTGACAAGTGTTATTTTCATGAAGTAAATGTTCCAAGAAGGAAATGGTTCCCTCACATCATCCACCTAGGAAGTCCTCATCAAATGCTTGGTGATGGTCTCTTACTGGTTTTTGATATTTCAAAGCCCTTTCATGTAGACAATCTCCACAGATCCTCACAGCGACCACTGGAGGTACTAAAGGTATCTCGGCCACTGCTGATAGAGGGGGAAACTGAGGACTGTATGAAGTTACACAAAAGCCCCCAGACTTTCTAACTTAGTGCCTCTTCTCCATTGTCTGGGCACCAGGGAGCGAGGATGCTGCCTGTGTTCAACGGCACTGAGGCTGACTGTGTCTGAAAATCACTACAGTGAAAAAGAGCACAGGCATGAACTTCACCTCCATTGATGGTCATAGTTAGCTTATTAAAATTTTTTTTTAATGGTTAATGATTCTTGATGTGAGGTCCTGGCAAAATTAGGGAGGAACCAAAAAAAAAAAGATTCAAAAGAACTTCCTGTCAGGCCTCCCACACCAGTCACAGGGGAGGAAACCCAAGAGAGTCTTAGGTCAGCTGTGAGTCTGCCCAAGGTACACGGTCCTGAGGACAAAACGCCCAGAGAGGCACCCTCGTGTGGGACCCTCTGAGTCAGCTGCTTCCTCTAGTCCCATAATCACCTGCCAGGGGCCACGGGTGCCAAAGGCTGATGGAACCTTTGGAGTTCAGGCGTGTCCCCAAGCCCTAGCTGCCTCCCTATTTCCTTCAGTTATTTCTACCAGCGCGTCTCTTTGGTCCATGTCTCCAGGCAGTAGTGTTCTGCACTCAGGTATAGTTCCCCAGAGCTAGAAGTCTGACAGCAAGGTGTCGGCAGGGCTGTGCCCCCTCTAAAGGCACTAGGAGGGACCGTCCCAGGCCTGTCTCCGCGGTCGGGGGTTCCTTGCCTTGTGGCCGCGTCACTCCAGTCTTCACAAGACATTCTCCCTATGTGTGCATGCGTCTGTGCCCAATTTCCCTTTTCTTATAAGGGTTTCAGTCACACTGGAGCAGAAGCCCACCCTACTCCAGTGTGATCTCATTTTAGCAAATTACATCTGCAACAGCCCTGTTCAAAAGGATCACATTCCGAGGTACAGGGGTGAGGACTGCAGCATAAACTTGGGGGGGACACAATTCAACTCCTAACAATTTTAACCACCTTTGAGGTTGTGCTCATGAATGTGCCACTTCCACCGCATTCATTTGCTGTCAGCCGTTGTTCGCTCATTTTTACCTGAGGCCATGACACTGCACCGTGAATGGAACCCCATGTCATGGGGCATAATGAAGTCAGCGGTAAATATAACACATAAAATGCATAAACATAAACACCATAAGTAGTCAGTGTTTGTCCACGTACTACCCCAAATCACTTTCCTACCACCTCTGGCTGAAAATGCCCTTTGGAGAACACGTATTGAGGTCTGTCCTGAAGAAGATACAAGATACAAGAACACATTGTACATAGGACGGTGATGCCTCAGTCCCTTCAAATTAGGCACCCTGGGACCTCGCACAGGTCTCCCAATCGCTGTCAGCTATCCCCTTGTATTTTCCTGAATCTCATTGATGGTCTGAAATCTCTTCCCTTTCAAAGGTGATTTTAATTTTGGGAAAAGTCAGAAATTGCAGGGTGCCAAATCTGGGCTGTAGGGGGGCTGAGTCACCTGGGTGATTTGATGTTTCGCCAAAAAACTGCATGAGACGTGATGCATGAATGGGTGCGTTGTCATGATGAAGCTGCCAATCACCAGTTGCCCATAGCTGCAGCATCATCTGAACAGTTTCCATGGAGGAGTATTCAAGCTTAACACAAAATGTGATGCAGATTCATTGCTCTACTCACTCAGTCATTTTGAATGCAATGGCCACACAGTACACATGCTCACTCAACACGTCTACCACCCCAACTGACTAGTACAGTGAGGTTGATGCTGTTCACACATGCGCATTCCAGTCCACTCTCCTTGGCTGCCAGGTTACACTGATGTGGTGAAAACCATTCTTGTTATATTAACAATGGCTGGACTTTTTCCAGACAGACCTCGTATATCTAATCTGGATGGGGGCTGGGAGGCCGTTCTAGAAATAGCACCGAATGGTACTCTCTGCAGGCACTTTAACAGGGTGGGAGCAGAGATGGGCTGTGGTCTGCAGGGGCTGGGGGGGCACTGGGAGGTCTAAGTACTCTGTGCCGACACAGTACCAGAGATCAGAGGATCAGAGTGACCTTACAAGTCACATTTTACAGAAGAGAAAAATGAGATGCAGAGCAGTTAAGGCGAGTCAGTGCCAGGGCCAAGGCTGGAAGTGGATCCTCGGACTCCAGTTTAGTTAACTCCTCGTACTCTGGGGTCCCCAGCGCCCAGGGCTAGAGGTTTGCACTGCAACTGGCTTCCATCCTGCGGGCGAGGCGGACACAGCAGGTGTTTTCACACTCTTGGCCATCATGCATCTCTATGAGCTAAATTTTGGTTTATCATCATCAAAAGAGAGAGGTGTGCTTTAGGAAGAAGATAGTTCTTTTAATTGCCCTTAAACTGCTGGAGAGAATTCTGTTGTTGATTTGTTGGTAGCTTTTTTATTTTCTGAAAATACAGTAATTGCACGTGATTAAAATTCACGCAATGCTAAGGTATGGGATAAACTCGTCTTATTTTTAACTTGAGATACCCCCAACCCCCTCCCTACAGACAACCTGTTCCTGTTTCTTGTGTGTCTTTCCAGAGAATTAAGAATTTTGGGAAAAACCCCTCAATCTCCATCGATCCAGTGTTTCTTCCCTGCCCCCTATTTAACTCACATTCTTTTTCTTTTCTCGTCCCTTTTTAATTAGATTCCAACCTTTTATATTTCTCATTAAGACCATAGCATAGGAACAAGGTGGGAACCCCCAGCCATGACCATTGGCTGATGAAGGAGATTTTGGCTGGCACATATGAGGTGATGAATACATTCTGGCACAACGATAATTTGGGAAGGGAAAGAAGGTGGAGAATAACATTTGTTCAGCACCGCTATTTGACAGGCACTTTAAAATATAACCCGTAAGGCTGAAGGTTTTATTTCCAGTTTGTAGACAGGCAGACAGTGGGGAGGGAGCTCATGTCACTAGCCCAGGTCCTGGCTCGGTTGCTCCCTTCTGGAGTGGGGACCTGTGGCAGGTCAGTCCTATGATTTCCATTTGGGGGAACAGAGGATATCAGGTCGGTCTGGCTCCTTGTAGGACGAACTTTGTCTTCATCGCTATGGTTCTCCAGCACCTGCACATGGTCCGGGGATGCAATCAGTGCGCATCAATGTGAATCTTACAATGTGCATGCAATGTGAGTATACATGCTCAACTTAAATACAGAGTGTACGGTGTCTGTGGGATTTCCAGGTAGCCATTTTTGGTGGGAAGCTATAAATTTGGAGCTGACATTTGTGTGAAGCCAGGTGAGTGATTTAGACATCGTCAGAAAATGTAAGCTCATCCAACCAGAGAGGAGGTGAGAGGCCGGGACAGAAAATCAGGGATGAGAACCATTCAGGGGCTTTTGGGGCCTGTAGGGTCTAAACCTGAGCCAATGGAGAAGAGTTCAGGACGGGGGTTACAGCATGAGAAGTCTGAGGGTGAGCTTCCAGATGCTGTTGGCTTTGCTGATTAGTGATATTTGAGTGGATTCGGTAAAGTGGCAGAAAGGAAGCCAGATTGTGTGTGTGTGTGTGTGTGTGTGTGTGGGTGGGGGGCGGGGGTGGGGGGGGAGACAGATGGGGGGAGGTAAGGGAAGGAGGGAAGAAGCGTGGGAGAGAGATAGATCCATTTAATGTTCAAGTTCGCCTCTTGTCTTCTTTTTGGGCTGCTGCAACTTTATGAGGTTAGCTTTATAAGACCTTTATTCTGAAGCCTGGCATTTCTCCCAAGAGTACGAGTTCTGCCTAATGAGGGCAATTCAAGTGAATCCACAGGAAAGAAAAAGGAAAGTGATATTTTAATTTTATCCAGCCTGAAACACAACCGTAGGCGAGGAATGTGCCTGCAATTCTGAATCATAAACGTATCAAAGCGTTATTTTATGGAATAGAGACGTTCTGCCCAAATTGGCTGTGAAGTGAATAAACATTATTTTTCTACTGAATTCAGCTATAAAATGACTAGAAATCTTCCCGTGTGGATTGGGGGGCGTGGGGAGAGAAAAGCAGAAATCTCTGTCAGGGAAGGGAAGAAATGGCCCCCAGCCGGGGAGGGTTCAGGCTTCTGGTTTTGAAAGCTGGCTCCTGCTCTCTGGGGCTGATTTGGCTGCTTTCTTCCTGACACCCCAGACTGCCAGGGTCACGTTCATTTCCTCCTGCTTTGTTCTCCTTGTTTCCCTTTTGAGGGGCTATTAAACCCAGTGTAGCTACAAGCACTATTTTGCTTCACCTGCGGTTCATTTAACACAAGGTTCAAGGGCTTTAGTTGTACAAACCCAGAACTTCCTATTCCATCAATTGGTAAATTCACAATTACCTGTACAAGTCTCCTTGTGGTGCTTTGTGCATGGGCTCTGATCTGGTCCCAAGACCCAGCCAGCTCTGCCACTTAGCACTTACATGAGGGGGGTCTATTAAAATCTCTGCGTCTCAGTTTTCACTTCTGTAGGATGAGATCATATGCATCTTAGGGGATTAGAGAAAGGATTAAATAAGATTTTATACATACGTACACACAGTTATTTACAGTGTTTTCCATGCCCTGTGCTGAACGTTCACACAGTAACTACTTAGCAGGGGTAGTACTTGTGGTGATACCGATGATTATGATGATAATACAGAATCTTGCCTCAGTATATTACCCTTTTTATTCACTGACCACAAAATGAAAATGAGCGAACAAAGGGAATGAAGAAGCCCTAAAAACTCTGCCACAGAAATCTTCTGTTGCCCACAGGCAATTTTCACAGCCTTCTAGAGCCTCACACCTTTGACATTTGCACATCTGCAAGAACCTTATCCCCAGTTGGAAGGCCAAAATATAAAGAGCAATCTGCGGATAAAAGTGATACCGTATTCCTGAGAACCCCAACCTTGAGCAAGCCACTTGGCCGCCTGTGAGTGTACAGCCTAGGGTGTGTTTCTCTGCTAGTTCAACAAAATGTGGCCAGAACTGCGGAATGTGCGTGCTGGTTGCAGGGCACCTGTTTGCCCACGTGATCACCGGCAAGTGCGTCTTCTCACGGGGAGTGAGGGGCAAGAGTTTGGAATCCCAAGGCTCTGAATCCTGAGAAGGTTGCTGCTTAGCTGGACCACCTTTCTGTGTCTATTTCCTCACCTGCAAAGGGAAGGCAAGGTTGGGGGGTTGATTATGCCTCTTCTACAAGGTTCACCCACATACATGTAAAACCCTGACACGGAGCCAGCACATGGGTGGTGGTTCTTTTTTCCTTCTCAGGGCACCTGGTAGTACCTTTACTGGCAATACACAGTCAGGATACAAAATTTAGGCTTACCAAAATATACCACACAGAAACTAAACACTTATCCCATCTTGGGCCCTGGCTGGGGATAGCTCAGTTGGTTAGCGCATCACCACCATATGCCAAGGTTGTGGGTTTGAAGCCTGGTCAGGGCACATATAGGAATCGACCAATGAATGCATAAATGAGGAGAGCAACAAATCAATCTTTCTTTCTCTCTCTCTCTCAAATCAATCAATAAATAAAATTTACGTTCTCATCCCCTCTCATGTCAGGCTTGCTTACCATGTTTTTTACATTAATTTTTTTATATTGAAAAATACATATAAGAAAAGTACAGATGATGATATAACACACACCCCACATTTTTAACCACCCAAAGCCAATAATGTTTGTCATAGTTATTGGCTTTATATCTCTGTAAAAAAAGCAAGGATGTTAGAGGTAAAAGCGAAATCTTGTCTGAGCAGCTCCCTCGTGTTGCTCGTGCCCCTCCTGAAGGGGGCCTTCGCCGTGAGCTTATCTGTGCGCACTCATGCTGGGCTCAGATCAGCCGCAAGTGTCAGAGACCCCGACGTGGCAGTGGCTTCAGGAAGATTAAAAATAGACTTCTCTCCACATGAAAGTTTGCAGGTGCCTCGGCGCTCTGTCAGGGACCCAGGTCCCTATTATCTTGTAGCAACAGCATCCCCTAGGCCACGAGAGCAGCTTCAGTTTCTGAATTTCAGCAGCAGGAAGCAGGTTTAACCTCAGAATGTCTCTTTCCCTGTAGTTTTTGCTTGCGTGAGTTCTGCTTTGTCCTGACTTCTGCTTGTGGTCCTTCAGTAATTCCAACTGTGCTGTCTTCCCATAATTCCTCAGAATACTCCATCTACCAACTTTTAAATAAATGTGTTAAAATGTCACCTGTGGGCATCTGGGGCAGGATAGGAGGCAGGCATGTGGTGCATCCCCAAGGCTTAGTTCTGGCCCCTCTCTGCTCATTTTACATTCCCTCCCTCTCCCATAATCGCATCTTTTCCATATTCTAATGATTCCCAACTTCAAAGTTCTAATCATGGACACGAGCTTTCCTGCATGTGAGTCTAGTGTATCCAGTGGCTAGACATTTCTGCTTGGATGTACCCAAGGCACTTCCGTCTTCTCCAGGGTGCTGCCCTTGCCAACATGGTCACGGCCGGCTCAGTAGCGTGGTGTCTACATCCCAGACCATGGAAAGTTATGACGAGGGAGTGAAGGGTAGTGGCTTCCTTTTACAGGGTAAGGTCTGGAGTTTGCTCCCATCGCTTCTGTTCATTAGAATCTAGTCCATGGCGATGCCCAGCTGTAAGGAATGGTATTAGTTATTGCTGTGTAACAAAGCACTTCAAACCTTAGGGGCTTAGATCGATATCATTTATTATCATTCACCAATGTAAGGGTCAGGTGGACAGTTTATCTGGTCTTGGCTGGGCAGATGCATGCATCGGGCAGAGGGCTCTGCAGGTCCTGGCTGGGCTATCTTGGGGACACTGGGTGATAGTTTGTCTAGGATCATCTCAGTTCTTCTCACGAGGTTGCTCATCTCCCAGCAGGCTAGCTTGAGGTTTATTCTCAAGGCACGGAAGAGTTCCAAGGGGGTTGGGAAGTGCACGAGACCTCTGGAGGACCTGCTCGAAACTGATACAAGATCACTTCTACTAAAGTCTACTGGCCGAAGCAAGGCACAAGGCCAGCCCTGAGGCAAGGGGTGGGGAAGACAGGGCTCCCGCTTTTCATGGAAGAAGCTGCAAAGGATGTGGATATTTGAAGGATTGGGAATTGGGACCAGTTTTTCTATCAAGCTACCACAGAGAGACTGGGGGAATTTAGTTTCCAGCTAAGTGGCCACAGGCCCAGCTGAAACTCCAATAGCTTTATTTAAAGAAGGAAAGGGAGAATGGGTACGGGGGATAATTTATAGATTCTGCCTTAGATGGAATTATAGTTCCCTATTCATCTTCCCTAAACAAAAGTGACACTCTGAAGCTCTTGCTATAAATAATACCATTCTGACAAAATTTCTGTCTCTCTTAACTAGCACACACGTTCGATTTCCCTTGGCTGTGCAGACCCAACGGCTAACCCCGTGAGCCCTTAACCCATAAAATGATGAAGGTAAACTGCTCACAAACATTTTGGGAGTTTAATACGTATAATCTTTGTATTATTTTGCGGTGCCCAGGAAAGTTGATTATGCAAAGCTATTTTTAAATACACACTCATTTTGTATGACTTTTGCTTTTACCTTAAAAACATTTTTTACATAAACCTATTTTTCTTCCTTACTCAACTATTTAAAAAATCCCCAACGATGACTACACATTACCAATTCCTCCAAGAGCCCAAATCCGAACTGACAACTACATCCTGGTATTTTATTACACACCCCCAAGAACACATGAGAATTTGGGGATTCTTTAGTTTGGACAGATGTTTTACATTTAAATAAAAATGGACAGTCATGCTTGAATTTAAAGATAATTTCCTCATTAATGCTTAAAGTGAATGGGGTCTCTTGGGGATTAATAATAACTTCTGGAATTTCTCATCACAGGTTTTAAATAAGAGTCCATAAACTACTTTGATTTTTAAATCACAGAACCCGGAAGTTGTTTGGTGGTGCATGTAACATCAGCTGTTGGTCTCAGGATGGAGACTACACCCGTCTAAGTTCAGGGTGGTGGCCATGGTCACTGACGTGTTTGTCAGGAGTTTCAAGTTGGGAGACTGAACAGGCAGTGAAGAATGTGACCCTGTCACTTCCAGGCAGCCTCAGCAGAGGCAGGCTGTACCAGCGAGAGTGACCTCTCTCTGCCCCTTTGCACTGTTCCTGCACTACAGATGACACCGAAGAATCTAGGCTAAGGTTTCATTAGGTATCTTATGGCCTGGCATACAGTACATTTTGAGTAAGTATTTCCTTTCTTCCTAATTCCCAAACCGTTAATCCAGTATGAACCTCCAGATTTCCTCTCTAATACTGGAAAAAGAAGAAAAGAGAGGCTACTTTTGCATTTGCTAACTTCAATGGATTCCTGTAGAAAAACAGATAATGAATGGTCTACTTATTTGCTGTTTTATGACAAATTAAGGCCATAACTTTCTGAATTATTTAAGATCAATAAATATCATTTCAAACTACTTTCTCAATGACCAGTGGTTCTGCCTCAGTTAATAATCTGCCAACATTTTATTTAACAAAGCCACAAAATACAATAATTAGCAATAATTGGTTTGAAAAGGTAAGTAATATTTGGTTATAAAACTGTTCCTGAATTCTAGAAATGTTATCCTCATAATTATTAGCAAAACTATTTAGCGTTCCTGAGTGCTAAAGTCTCCCAAGCCTTATTTTACAAACGTTTTTGGAAACTTACTGGAATTGTATTGCCTGCCATGATCATAAATTTCAAATAAAATTTCTATGTTAAGTTGAGACTCAAGAAGTTCAACTAAGAGTAAGTTGGTCTCTCTGGAGGTTCGCTAGCTTTTACATTTTGATGGGAGGGTACATTCGTTTGTCATTGAGCATTTATATAGTTCATAAACACGGGAGAGAAGTTTTATAGAGTCTTCATATCAAATTGGCATAAAACCTAAAAATGGATCATGAGAAAGCAAACACAGATTTGTGACAGATTTCCTTCTAGAATTGTTATAATCTTTGGGCTCCTAAGTAACATACATTTTTATACTATCTGAAGCATAGCCAGTGTAAGAGGTAGGTATAATATACTGGATATATCATTTAAAGTGTGTGTCCAACGTAGTTGATGGTTTACAAGAAGACAGGAAAACCGAGTTCCAACACTGTCTATAAAAATCAGTATTAATATCACGAGTCTGGTTTAATCAGTCAAAAGTAAAAAAACAACGAGTTTAATAAAATTGAACATTATGATGGTTCTATGCTTTTAGGGTTGAATTGTTAAATCTAAAGTATTAAAGAACTATTAAAAATCTTTGTGGTGAGAAAGTCTGTAGGTAATAAAACATTCTGGGTAATTTTCTAAAAAGTGGTCTTGTTTTATAGTAATTAAATTTATTTTATTTCCAAGAGAGAGACGTTCACCTTGGCAGTTACTGACTGTTCCTCCTAGTTTATGGTGGTCTATGTCAGGGAGAGGCACACCACAGCTCACAGGCCAAAGCTGATGGCTGACTGTCTCGGTAAGCAGAGTTTTATTGGAACACGGCTGTGCCAATTCACATCCATTGTCTGTGGTTCCTTTTGTTGCAAAGGCAGAGTTGAGTGGTTTCAAAAGAGACCATAAGGTGTGCTGGAAAATGTTTCAGAGGAAATTGATGGTGATACTGTTGCTAAAAAGAAGAAAAATTATCCCTCGATACTCTGGTTTAAAAGTAAGATGTTCAAAATAAAAACATTTTTTTTACTCACTAAAAAAACCAACAAAAATGGCATCTTTTGAATCAGATATTTAAAATTGGAACCAGAAATATTTAAAGTGAGTGACTTGATTTGTCAATCTTACTATTCAGCTGTGAGATGAAGCGGGAGGGGGGGCCTGTGGCTGTAGGCAGTGGGAGCGGGTGTCTCCGCCAGACTGTGTAGCACCGAGACCATGGAGCACCAGTCGGCACGTCGGAGTGTTCTTCAAACCACACCACCACGCCATGCAGGTTTCCTCTGCCTCCTCCTGCTGTCCACCTAAAATAGCCTGAAGGTCAAAGCCAGACCTGTACGCCCCGATCACTGAGCCTGCTGACCGTGACTGATACAGCTGCGTTTACTTCTTTCACTAGAATTACGGAGACAAACCCAGCCCAAATGCAAAGACCGGCACTCTAACAATCTCAGGAGAGAAAGGAACAGACATACGTTCAAAAGGGGCCGAACGGTGGTCAGCTCAGACCTCACTTCCGCTCGGAGCTATTTTTGGAGTCACATATCTTAATTAAGTGAAGAGGGTTGTAACAGAAAGGATGTCCACGAGAAAGTGATGCCCAGCCATTATGCAAAATGACAGTGATCTGAAACCTCCACAAAATCATCAGGACACTGACAGACAGCTGGAGAAATTCCACATGCTAAGTGACTCAGTTACAAAGAAGCATTAGAGGTTTGGGTGAAAAATGCACTTGAATTTGTAATTGAGTTAGACGGGCCTTGCTGCACGTAGGGCCACGCTGGTCACCAGGATACAAAGTGAACGCCAGGCCACCACAAGTGCGTTTATCAGCCACAGTGATTTATTGAGTGCTTTAAGAGTACAAGTGTACATCAACTGATCCACAGTCAAAAGTGGCAGGTCCCTAAGAAATTTACAAGCACTTTAAGTAAATCAAAATACTTATTATTTTGTTCAATCCAACCGTCTTCTGTGTGGGGACAGAAGGCTAGCGATAAACAGAGTCTCAGTAACGCACAGTGATTCTGATTGAAGCTTTTGTACAAAAACTTGTTCCCAGTAGCATGCACCCACCGATAAAGACTTCAGTACAAAAAATTAACCCTAAGCACTACATTTAAGTAGAAATGAGATATAATTCTGAATTTGTGTTTCCCCAAAGATCACATAAAAGAAAAGAAACCCAAATAAAACAACAACAAAAAAAACCACACAGGAATACAAAGCTTTGTAAGAAAGCTCTTACTATTATAGATCCAACATTGTTTGCACTGAAAACAAGGTTCCCATCCACAAGGAGGTGGGAAAAAAAGAACCCAAATCCTTCAAGTTAATAGCAACTAAAAAGGAAATAAACGAGGCCCAGGGACACGAGGCAGGGAGAGCAAAGGAAAAGAAAGAAGAGGAGCGAGGAAGAGGGAGAGAGAAGAATGACATACCATCACAAAACGCTCACAACGTAATAAAAATAAGAAAGTAAGAACCGAGGTCCGGAGGGCTGGGTCGGTCTATCGATGCACTTGGTGAATGTGCTTGCACAGGTCCGGCGGGCGGCAGGCGCAGGCCCCTATGTGGCATACCGCTTGGTCCACTGTCTGGCCATGCGGTCATGCTCCGCTCTGTTGGTCATGTACTGTGTGGCGATGCTGCCCACCAGAGGGTCGGCTGGAAAGGAAGCAGAGTCAGGGGTCAGTAAATACCAGTATGTCTTCCATTTTCCAAGTCAGGGGAGAGAAGGAGTGTCTGGAAGGCTGGGGAGGCTGGGGGTAAGATGTGAGGGGTGGCAGTAGGCAAGGGGAGGTGAGAAGCTGCTGCTCTAACCTGGAGCAATGTCACACTAGCAATGACCTGCAAAGGACCTGTCACTGACAGAGCACATTTCACATCAGCTGCTCCAAGAACCATCTACCTGTGCTTTTACTGATAACCGCGTGTCACATTTCCGGTCAAGTCTAATTCTCTCTCCCTGTCCCTACCACATACTTCTCACCCATCTGCCCTTGATTTCAAGTGGGTATTTCACTGGGAAGATACAGGTGGGCTGTGGAAGGGGAACTCCAGGGCCCGGGAGGAAGGTCAGATAACCTGGCAGCTTCTTCACCTGGGGTTACACTCCCTGCAGTGGCAGCACTCAGGCCCCTGGCTGTCTGCACTGAAGGAGCCTCAGCTTCACCCAGTCAAAGGGCAGGAGTGGTTAGTGAGACCCAAGGATATGGCGGTGGGAGGGGAGAGTCTATTCCCAAATATGGGAATATCAAAATCCACACAGCTCCTCACTACAAAATTACTGACAGATGTTAAAAATAGCTACCACTCACTGATTTACCATGTCCTAATGCTTCGACATAGTAACCGCACACCTCTGAGGGAGCTGACACCTGAGGAAACTGAACACAAAGAGGGCACATCCCTTGCCCAAGGCAGAGCAAGGGGTGGAGAAGGGCTCTTATCCAGACAGGATCAACATTTAATTAAAAAAAAGGTCAAAGGAAAAAAAAGTAATTTAGGGTTTCTGGAGATCCCAGAATCTACCCCTTTCCCTCCATTCCCTAATTTTACTTTCCCCCTAAATTTTAGCTCCTGTATATTTGGTGTTGAGAATTTGGGTGTGTTAGAACAAGTGGATATGAAGGAACCAAAGGGGAAAAGGAAAAAAAAATTAGCAAGAGTTAACATTGAATACGGAAGAAAAAGGTAAAGATGGAAATGTGCCTGTGGTCTACTACCACCCACAACTTGGGAAGATTCTGAGATTCTAGTAAGACATTCATGGTGCTACCTTCTCAATATTAAAGATACAATAATAGAAACACCACCTTTCACTGATCTTCTGAGGTTGATGGTAACCAAGCCTTTGAAAGGCTTCCCAATAAGACCTTGCTTAAGTTTTCTTGGGCTTGTGCTAAGCTAGTTATAACTATTCTAGGAAGGGCCCAGGTTCTTACATCACTTATATTACAAACAATGAATAGATTACTCAGTATATGTGTTTGTTTAGAACTTTTGCCTCTCTGCCTATTCTTTACAATTCTTTTCCTTCACTTGCCCAAATGCTGAGACCAAAACTCTTATTACTTAAAGCAGCCCAGCCAGAATGAAAGAAGATGACAATCAGTAATACCAAACGTGGACACTAAATACCTGGAAATTGTCCCAAGATACTTTTAAAAAATGTGGTGCTTCAGTTCAGACAAACTAATGAACTTAGAGTCTAAAAAAGGCCAAACAGAGGTCTGAGTCACATTTCTCTACCCTTGAAAATAGTCATCCTGTTCCAATGACTGCCAGTCTAGAAGGTAAAGCCTTAGGATGAAATTTGGGCTCAGCAGTTTAAGTCCACATCCCTAAAGACGGGTGTTTAATTAAACAGACCCTATATTAATGAGACGTCCTAAACACCTGTCTGTACTCCCTAACTTATGAACTGAGGTAAAGCGCAGGCTCACTGTCAGGAGAACCGTCAGCGACAGTGTCCTCACACACATGGGCGCACCAGGAACAAGACTGCTGTGTTTCAGCTCAGAAAGGCAGGAGGAGACAGACGAGGGAACAGCAAGCTGTGAGGTGGGGAGAGGCGTTACATCGTTACATCGGGTGGTGATACTATTTCAGTATGGCCAGAAGGGGGGAATAGCTCAAAAACAGGTAGAGTGCTAATAAAATTAACATGCATTATGCAAAAATGTTTCGTAGGCTTAAATGAACAGTACATTTCTTTGACAGTTCCTTTTATCTTTTCAAGTTTGATTTTAGAAAGTTATTTTCCACCTGTAAATTTATGCATGCTAACCACAAAAACAATAATTATTAATAATCTTAAAAACCACCTGCGACAAGGCAGAAGACACAAAGTTGTAAGTGAAGCACATCTGTAAGTCCTCGCAGAAAAGTGCTGCTGACGCCTGACATCTCTCTGCACTTCTCTAAATACGCAGTTAAAAAAAGATGAACTCACAGTCTGCGTTTTGTAATCTTTTGTTTTTAAAAAATATGGTGAGTAACTTTTTATGCCAATAATTACAGACCTAGCTCATCACTGTTAATATTCATCTGAATTAATAACAATTTCCTGTTTAGAGACATTCGGGCTCTTTCCATTTTTTTTTGTGCTTTATAAACCATGCTGTAAAGGACACTACTGTGCATGAATCTTTGCAGATTTATGCAACTCTTAAATCTGTTAAAGAATAAATGAAGAAATACAAATATGCAATGAAGGAATTTTAAAACCATGTGTTATTAATCAAATAGATCTTAATGCTAAAATTTTTATTGAATAGAGGGAAGTTAAGACTGCAAGTAACAGCTGCAACTGTGCCATCTACGTGGAGCCAATGACTCTGGCAGTGAGTTTAATGGAGTAAGACACTTTTTTGTGCAGCGTATTGGTAGTTTTGCCCCAAAGTAAGGCGTAATCTTCTTACAAGCTTTCAGATTTCATGGCTACAGACATATTATATGAAATAACGGTCTTTAAACATGGATGAGTCAACCTTATTTCTGTCACAATTTCTTTCTAAAGAAGAAGGAAAAATTTCCCATTATTTTGGGTTTCTAGATTACTACTTCTTTCCCAAGTCTTCATCGGTCTTTGAGATTATCACCCGTCAGTCTTCTTCCTCTTTACTGAACTACAAAGTTCATCACTGGAAACTGATATTTAAGTCTCCTGCAACTTCTGCCAAGGCGACGAGGCACATGCCAAAGCTATCAAGGACCTGGTAAAGCCCAAGATCCCAAAGGGCAACAGACACAAGCTCAATCAATTAGCCTGCCTTGCTCACCCCAAGCTTGGGAAACGCACTTATGCCCACACCGCCGAGGGTCTCAGGCTCTGCCGGACAAAGTCCATGGCCACGGCTCAAACCAAGGCTCAGGCTGCGGCTGCAGCTTCCAAAGGTGCCCAGGTCCCCACAACTGGCCTGTCCACGGCAGACGCTAACACTGATAACAAAGTGCGCACGCAGCTTCGGCTGGTGGAGCGCTTCGGTGACACTGTACCAACACCACCGGCCCAACCTTTGAGTCCATGATCGAGGAGGTTAGTCTTTACCTTAGACACCAGTAGAGAAGGAGGAAAGCTTATTGATCTGATAGCAAAATCTCCATTAACCGCAACCCACACTGGCATAGACAGAAAATCCCCCACAAAACTCATGCTTTTCCTCAGGTGAAAACATCTATTTAAGTATCGCAAAGGTGCAAAGGAGCCGTCCAGCATCTGGCCGTGCTGGGAAGTCATCCTGCTATACCACAATGACAAACTTCAAAAACATTAAAGTTTTAATAGTAAAGTTATACTCCTTAAGTTCTCAGAATAAATTTCATGTTTACTCTTGTACCTCAGAGGATCATTTTATTAGGGGAACACTCATCCTTACCTGGGGCTGTTCATTGATTTTAACATTGGCTCTTGAGCATCTGGCCAAAATAAACTCGGTGCCCCTTCAACGTCAGTACTGCTTTCCTACTTTTCTCACCGCCTAGCACCTGTCCTGTAACCTGGTCTATGGTGTCCTTGCCATGTATACGTTTAAAATTTTTAACTCGTTAAACAAGCCAGTCTTTCCTTAATGTTTTGCGGTTCGATGTCCTGCTTATTTATAAAGGCACTCTCCAGTCATCTGTCAGTTGCAACCATAAGATGGAAGCACGTCAGTGTTTGGCAAAAGTCACTGAAAGTCGTCTGGGAGATTTACCTGGCCTTGTGGAATTTGCATTGAGGAGTACTGCACAGTTTACTTGTGCACTTGCACACCAGTAAAGTGCATGATGAATTTACGTCACATGTGTGTGCACACACCCCCACCCTGCCCCTGCCCCAAAAGTCACTAAACTTTTACTGGCACACCACTGGGGAAGGAGATGGCCACGGAGGCCAAGGCCGGGCCTCCCACATCAGGAAACTGGAAAGTGAGCTCTCCAAACTACCCAAACGTGAAGCAGCATTTTGTCACCTGTCACCCAGAAGGCAGAGATGGCAGGACACTGCTTGCCAAAGAAGTGGAGAGGATGTACGGGAAATCAGGTACAGGGACACTGTTCTGTTCCGTTATCTAGTCCCTGCTGCTCAGAAGTTAGGCCTTGAGAAGGGAGAAAAGGGAGAGAAGGGAGGTCCCAGAACCAGACCTTGTTCCATCTACCCTGATGGACAGGAGGAGGGAATTAAATTTAAATCAGGTATAAGATGGGAGTTTACAAATGGACGGTGTTGATCTGCTAATAACTGAAAGTGACCTGAAGGCTAGAAGATCTGCTAAATATTGTCAAAGGTTAGAAAAACAAGATTCAATAAGACCTGGCCGGAGGCAGAGACTGGAGAAAACGAGAACCATCCCATGTTAATGCCTTCCGAGTCCAGACTGCTCAAAAAACAATACATTGGCTATAACCTGAGTACATGTTGACCCAATGTTTTCTAAGCTTAAACAGTCATCCTGTGAGCCCACACAGCGGTGCTATGTACATTGAATCGATGTGTGTTTTGAAATATAAAGTGATCTGTTAGAACAGACTCATCGAAAGAACAGCACAGATGGTGCTATTGGATTGCAATTCCAGCCAGGCTTAGTTAAGCAATAATTCCTAACGAACCCAGAAGCTAACCTTACATTAGAGGACTTCAGATACCAGAGACTCACACATTACTTTCCCCAAATACCACTGCAAAAAGCTGTGGCTGCAGAAAGTCAAAAAGAGCAAAAGATGCCAAGATATTAAAGCTAGATTTTTTTTTTTAAAAACAGCAGCTTTATTAAGCTGTAATTCACATACTGCACAGATTACCTGTTTAATATGTATACTTCAGTGGCTTTCGGTACATTCAGAGTTATGCACCCAACCCTATAATCCATTTTAGAACATTTCCATCATCCCCCAGAGAAACCTTGTACCTATTAGCTCATCACCGCAAACCCTCTCGCCCTAGACACCCAGGAATGTACCTTCTGTCTGTATGATATGGATGTGCCACTTCTGGACATTTCCTATAAATGGAATCATACAACATGTGGTGTTTTGTGACTGACTTCTCTCACTGAGCATAATGTTTCCAAGGTCCACCCGTGTCGTAGCATGCATTGGTACTCCATTCCTTCTTATTGTCAAATAATGGTCTGGTGTACGGATATGTTAATGCATTCATCTGTGGATGGACACGTGGGTACTTTTCACTTCTCGGCTATGATGAATAATGCTGCTATGAACATCTGTGTACAAGTTTTGCACAGACATGTTTTCATTTCTCTCGGGTGCATACCCAGGAGTGGAGCTGCTTGATCATACGGTAACTTTCTGCTTACCCATCAGAGGAGCTGCCAAAGGGCTGTCCAAAGAGGCCGCACCTGTTTACGTCCTCGCTAGCCATGTGTGAGGGTTCCCATTCTCCACATCTTCACCAACACGTGTTACTAAATGATGCCAGATTTTAAAGACAGAAGAGTTAGCGGCCCATTGGCCTATACTGACCAGGTGTCCAGTGTAAAACACACACACACAGGTGGGCAAAAGCAGGTTTACAGTTGCTCATATGGGAAATATATATGAGAATAAACAATAGTACAAGAATAAACCGTGTTTTGTGTACTCACAACTGAAACCTACTTTTGCCCACCTCTGCATTTTCTACAAACATTTGCTCATGCTAACCATGGAAAATAATTCTTATTGGAGTATTCTCCTCATGGTCTCTGGCTACCAGTGACCAAAAATTATCCTGATCCTCTTCCTGCTACTCCCAGCCCCGAGTGAAGTAAAAAAGGACAACAATAATCTAATGACACTTGTTTGTAATGCGCACCTTTTCTTCAAAATTAAAAAAAAATGGTTTTTATCCCACAGTTCTCAAATGTAGTCCACCCACTACAAAGTATACTAATAACATAGCAGTGCCCCCCTCAGATAGTCTGCTGCTCACACCGCTCCTTAGGAGCTCAGAGCGGGCAGGAGACAGGTGAGAGCAGGTCATGCCTCAGACACCACACGTGTCCAGTCTCCCCCACGTCTGGGAATCTGCACTCAAGTCCAGAGATATAAATAACCTGCTCGGAGCCAGAGCTGGACCGTATCTCAGTGGTTTCAGTTTACTAGATCATTCTGCTGGTCGCTGAGAGCTGAAAAATCTGTGGTTGAGGCAGCTGGGGAGTCCTGTCAGGGCTGTGCACGCTGAGGAATGACTTTCCACCGAAGGTGTGGCCTCTGATTTGGCCGAGGCCTCGCTCTTAACCTCTCTTCCAAAAGGGATGTTGTGGAATCCTCTGCTGAACCAACCGTTATCAAGGTCGGCACTTAGCACTCGGCTTGCCAAGCTCACCTCTCCTTGAGGGCAGGCAGTGTCTCCTTTTCAATCTTGCATCACAAAACCAGAGAGTGCTGGTGGCACTGCAGGTGACCTTCACTAAGTGTTTAATAATGAATCAATGAGTAATCAGACCCCCTGGTCAGGATGGAATTTAGTTTGTAGGTGGTTATCAGGTTCCTGGCTGGACATCCTTTCTCTTGACGCTTGAGTCTTTTTCACCTATAGGATCAGTGGCGCTCCAGTCACTGACTTGAGATGGTAAGCATTTGAACATCCCCGGAGTCATTACTCTTGTGGTTTAGTATTTAGCTATATCTGCTTTAAGTCTAAAGAAGATAATATGATCTATTTCCTAAGAGTGACTTCTTGCTTCATCTTCAAGTTTCTTTGCTAGCTTCTTCTTTTAGTCTTTGAAGGTTTCAATCCTTATAATTTGTAAAGATTGTTACATTTAGTATATATTCAGGAGTTTCTTGTTTTAGTTCAGACATCTTGCCTGAACTTGAACCTACTGCTGTTTTAACCCCATGAACACCATGTTCTACCACCAGACTGAACTTCCTCCATGTATCCTGTTTCTTCCCTACTTCTGCTTCAGCCAAGTGGGCAGGTCTATTTCTAGGATTCAAACTCTTCCTGTATCCTTCTGATATAGGTAAAGACCCATGCCTGAATAAATTCTAATATATCCTAGACGGTAAATTGTGGACCCTGTGTTCCATTTTCCTGCTAGCAGAACATGGGAGATTGCTTAGTGGGGTGACTCAGCGGATACCATGACCTGACTAAACAATACTCATTGGTCTTGAAATGCATCCTTCTTGTTCACCACGGCTGGCCTGGGAATTTGTGGGAGACCAGGTGCAGTCAAGTTCACACAGTCACTAGTGGTGCTGTCATAATGGTTAGGAGACCAAGTCCTGGGGATTCTTGGCCCTTCCCCTCTTTTTCCTCTGCACGGTCTTTGTCTTCCCTCACCCGGACCACAAAAATACCTTCCTGAACGTCTCCCTGTCTTCATTCTCTCTATTCTCAGATGAACGAAGCTTTTTAGTCTTTAAAGACACAAATCTGGTCATGCAAGGCCCAAGGTCCCCCTTTCAAAACCTTCTATCTCCTCTGCACCCCCCCACCCACCTTGTCCCCAGAGCCCCAGAGGCAAAGGCCAACTATGCATGAAAATGCATTTTTGCCAACGACCTGCTTGATGTTTCAGATGCCTTTTACTCATTAAAGTACTTTTTCAACACCCTCACCACACTTTTACCTCCAGTAGGGGCTCTTCTAAAGTTCTGCCCTCCTCTCCGGTTCTTACTCTTAGTGGAGGAAATAGCGCTTTTCAAAGGAGGCAAACAAACTTCTGTGAGAGAATACTAGAACATAGAAGAGCGTGAAATCACTGTTCAAAAATAAAACTTCTTGAGGAAAAACTTCATGCTCACTTAAAGTGCTGGCATTAAAATAATGCATCAGTCTGAACTGGTTTTCGTTTTAACAGCCTCACGAGCAACACACAGCTCCTGACAACAGTGTGGTCGGCCTGCATTGCCATTCTATTCTTCCCCAGGGAGGTCAGTCTCTAAGGAAGAAACTGGAAACCGCTGATCTCATGAGGGGAGCTCCTGAAGCACAGAAAGGAAGAAAGGAAAGGGGCGGCAGAAGCACTTGCCAAAGTAATCTGCGAGTACATTATTAACTCCTTTAAAATGAAGGGGACTATCTGAGCAGAAGCATCCCGTCCACACGTGAGCGAGGGAAAAAGATCACACTGCTCTCTGTGGGGTGTTTCCAATCAGCGTTTTAAACCGGATTTTAAACCTTCTCAGAGTTAAGCCAACTTCTCTCTGGCCAGATGGCCCCTGTGACCTCCCTAGGGTGGAAACCCCAACCCTCTGTTTCCTGCTGCTTCCCTAAGCAGGCCTTTGATTACTCTTAACAAGCCCTGTTGCGCCTGCCTTTATAACCCGTTGACCTTTCTTACCTTAACACTTCTCAGCCCAGCTTCAAGCCTGCCCCCCCACCCACACACGCTCTTGTGCTCTCTCTCTCACACACACACACACACAACACACACACACATTCTCTCTCTCTCTCTCACACACACACAACACACTCTCTCTCTCTCTCTCACACACAACACACACACACTCTCTCTCTCATACACACACACACAACACACACACACACACACACACACACACACAACACTCTCTCTCCCCCAGGCCTACTTTGGGACAAGGACAAATATCAAAACTCTCCAACTTTCTCACTCATTGCAGAGGTAGTAGTTCAAAGTCGGACTGCTGTCTGACTGCACAGTGACACTGTTTACAAAGGTGGGGTCCAGCTTGTATCTGGTGACTCCCTCCCCACTGGGCTAATTCCCTGGGGTGTTCGACACAGATCTTTCTCTCAGAGGAAATGTTCATATCCCTGATCACCATGTGACTGTCACCTAATGTGCCATCTTTCCCAGAGATATGTACATTTTCAAAGGGAACTACAGAGACCACACTTAGCACAAAGAAATTAAACCACCACAATAACTGGAACAAAAGAATGTGTGTATAATTGAGTTCCGTTTTGTGAGTAGGAGAAATTTCGGGTTTTTTAAGTCACGGAGCTGAAAGCCACAGTCCACTCTGCCACACGTACCCAGGGGTGTCTGACAACAACTGTATCTTTTCCATCCCCTACTCACAAGCCTGGTTTCACTCTTATTTCCCATGTAGCTCGCTGTGCTAGTCATTCTTCATGGAAACCTGACCCTCACTGATGGCTTAGCTTTTCACACAACATTTTACCATTCACATTACACTACTTCATTTCTCCAAGATTCATCATTAAAAGTGAGAGAATAAATCGTAGAAAGCTGGCTTCTTGGCTGTAATCACACACACCATGAAGGGGTAGGAGGGACAAGGCTTTCTATCCCAGGGACAGAAGCTCACCTGCAGGGTGTGGGCCTGCCGCTGTAGTGATTCGAGATTGGTCAGACCGTGGGATTCTCTGTGGACACTGAAAGGTCACTCTTGATTCGGCACGAAGAGGGACATGCTGAGGCCCTAACTGTTAAATGCTTGTGTGGTGGGCATACTCACAGGTTCCCGGATGCAGTGCTTCATTGGGAGTATTTTTTGGAACCTAAATTTTGTTGTGAAAATTGAATCTGGTAACAAACACTACATTACACAACCATTTTGAAATTCTAAAATAGTTATTTTTATAGTAGCCTTGAGAGATTTAATGAATGCTTAAAACAGCTCCACCTATTTTTCTACAATTGGTTACATTTGTTTCTAGTGTAAATATGCGACTAGATTTGCATAGTGATTATATGTCTAGAGCTGTTTCTGGGGGTTGGGGGGGTGGATAAAAGAGGCAACAAATAGATCGCCCCTAAATAAGAATGTACTCAAATCTGCATGAACAATTTATTTTCACTTGCAAATTAAGTTCCCTTTGTCTCTATAATGTTTTCCTTGTTTAAAGGACCATTCTTCAGACACACACACTGCGATTGTTCTCAGGAATCATGATTTTACAAATACACATTTTTTTTTTGTAAGACTGAATCAACCATCTAGGCCTGTCAAGTTTTGCTTCATTTTGTCAGAGATCATAAAAGCTAATTTCTGGCACTGATGATGCTGTGCTGTCTTACTTAGGTCTAGGAGAACACCAAACAAAAAGTGCAGTCCTACAGGAAATACACACCTCAATGACTACTGGTAAATGACATTCATAGAATGACTGTCTCTTTTATCTATTTGCCAACATTTTACTTATAGAATACTTCTAGTGAGGATTCTTGCTTAGTTATCAATTTGAAATTTACTGAATTATACAAAAAATTTTAAAAATTCTTCCAGATAAAACACAAAGTTAAAAGGTTCAAGAGAAAACCATGAGAGAAAATACGACCTGCTCTGCACACCAGGATGGATTTCCAACTCTGCATTAATAAATAGGTAGAGAAGCAGGGGCATCTTGAGATCAAAGTAGCCTCTTAGCCTCTAAGTGAGACCACATCCACTATTTGCATAAGCAATGACTACATTTTCACTTGCAAATTAGGTGCAACAGGTACCTAGAGATCTGTACACATTTAGATTAGTCTAGGATAATCATATAAAGTCAGTAATAAATCAAAATAATGCTGGAGAACTATTCCTATAAAGATAATAAAAATTATACATCAGCATTTAACTTTATTAGAGGTTATTCCTAATGTACATGCTGCCAAGCCACTGTGGTGTCAACTCATGTTAAATATTTTATCCAGACTTTAAAAATTCTTATTGGAGTGACAAGTAGATATTGTGTCCTCAATTCAACATGGCAAAAAAAAAAAAAAAAAAAAAAAAGGAAGGATGTATAAATTTCGTATGGCAGGACAGACGGGGCCTGCTGGTATTAAACACGACTGTCTCTTATTTCTGGAAGCAAGTAATTAAATTTTGTTTAAAATCGGAAATGAAAATTAGCTTAGTAATTTAAATCTAATTCTCATTTGTACTTTGGCTGAGTCTCTAGTCTAGTCGTACATGGTATCTGACACCGAAAGCCCCATCCCCCCGCCCAGGTAATCTAGTGTGGGAGTGACAGGTCATAGTTAAGGCTGATTACAAGGCAGTAAAAACAAATTTTTAATGAATTCCATGCCAAGTGGCTCTTTGGGACTGCCTGCCCCTGGGGGTGATGTTAAATGCTCACTAATCAGATGCACTTGGATTCCTTAAAAGTGCACGGATGTAATGACAAGCCAACCCTCAATTTATAATCAAGTTATAAACCAAAATAAAAGTGAATTAATTGTTTCTCTAGGGACAGCATAAAAATAAAACTTTAGTGCTTAATTTCTTTAGCTGGTTATTGTTAATCTGTCAAAACTAAAGTCTGTGGAGTTCAATATGTACAGCCCATACTCACAGCAAATCATTACATTATGCTCTATTGAGACTTCAGTTTTCTGAGGATTTATTTGACTGATTTATTTGGCTGATCTCATTAGGAACTGGTACTTAATAACCTATCACGGGAATAAAGGTTGTCCATAAAAATTTAGTTTTAGCACTTGAACTGGTCAATAAATAACATTAGATGAGCAGATTTCAGTGAACACCAGTGCTGAAACATGCAAAGCAGCGTGCCCACATTGGATGGGCGATATCCAGCAGACAGATGCTAGGAATCCAACCCATATTATATTAAAAAAGTTGGTCCACAGCATCCCTCCTATCCACCTATAACACAGGGGGCAAACATAAGGCCCGAGGGTCGAATGCGGCCAGGCACTTGTTTCTACCTGGCGGCATCACTGAGCTCTTACTTAACTGTTACGAAGCAGTTACATTTATACAGTCCTAAATTACATTCAGCCCTTTGAAGGCAACCCCAAAACTGATATGGCCCCCGATGAAAATGAGTCTGACACCCCTGACCTATACTATACTACAAATTAGATTAAAGATGAAATGCTATAAATTAACCACAGGTGAGCCCAATTTAGGGCCAACCTGCTGATGAGTGGTTACTCTGAACCTCCTTTTCTTAGAGACTGATTTCAGGATGGTCCCCATATCATCTGGACTCATTTACCAGACTTGCTTTTCAGCAAGTCTGAGACTCAAGTGTCAAACCGGAAACAAGGAATGCATACTTACAGCCGTGTGCATGTGTATGTATTTGCTTTGGTGCCTCGGGTGCAGGGCAGAGGAGGGGCAAGAGTGAAGCGGCACATTGGCGTTTATCTGGGCTTTCACCCTGTGCTTACAGAATAAAAGCATTAAGCAATGCACTTCTGAGGTCTGAGAACGAATGTGCAGATCAGACATGGTAAGTCCGAGACCAGCCCAAAGTCATGGTGAAGTATTTTGGCAACCAGGTTTTGTTAGGGCATCAAGCTGCTAGTGGCTTCAGAGGACATATCTGATTAGGTGGAACCAGCCCTTGCCCAGCTACTATTGTTGACACTCCTTTGATAAAATGATCTATAATATGACCTTCAAGGGGTATCACCCTAGAGAATGACAATGAGAAATGCAGCGAGACAACCATGTGGACATGCCCCTCTCAGACACAGGCTGACCTAGTGTGCTGATGTCAAGAGAAACAAAAAGCTAAAGTGACTTTCTAAAGGAATTTGTCAGATCCCGATGAACTCCACGGAAGGCTACTTACGCCTCGTTTGTGGACAAGAGGGTAGAGGAATATGGTGACAGAGCAACCCGTTAATAAAGAACTGAGAACATACCTTTGAAGAACTTATGGATGAGGTCGGCTATGCTCTCTATCTTTGGAAAAGCAAGTGAATGATGAGGAAGCTGCATCTCATCAATCACGTGAAGTACATGACTGATAGGTAAAGAAAGGAATAATTTTACATAATATACCAGTTCTGCGTGCACTGTTTCAGAAACAGCATGTTAACATTTGTTTTAAAGTTAGACTGTGTGAGACTTTTATGAGTGAATTTAAAATATAAATTTTGATGGTATAGAAGAACTGCTGGATTCCTGAGATGACATGCTTAAGCCATGTGAGAGGCATACGGGGTAAAACCCTAAACCATGAGTCTGTATGACATACTTTATAAGGGTGAATCTTTAATGTCATACAAACTTGAGTAAGGCCCGTAATACTGGCTTCGTCTTAACCCTCGGACCGGTTGGTTTTTAACACTAAAACAACATGCGCAATTCTAACTGGCTTTCTTTTCATGTCTACCTTGGGTTCAGCTTTGAGGAAGCTGCCTGATGTCTAAGAACGTCTAAAAAACGACTGTCAGTGACTGGGGAAAACAGGAACAGAACAGAGGCATTTAGAAAACCAAACCCTTTCATTCCGAAGCGAACGCCACACTTTAAATGGCCAGTGTGCAACCTGCTGTACAAGTGTGCCAGTTTGGTCGTGTAAATGGGAGATAAAACATCACTGACAACAGCGGAGGTCCCCCGGTATGGCTACCAGCCTACTGAAGTGCTTTGGTAAAGAGCTGAAAACGCTCAGACACTCATGTGTGCTGAGAGACTGCTGCACTTCAAGCCCACGAGTCATGTGTCTTTGTGGTTAGCCCCCTAAAAAAGTTATAAAGTTTATAACATCACTGGTTCTTGATCTAATAGAATTTTGTTTTATTAAAGTATGATCAAAGGTTTCTATCATTCCATAAAAAGGAAATCTAGAGCATTTTGGGCTATATTACCAACGGAAACATCTCAATTTATTGATTTATCTTACTTACAGAACATAGGCTAACTTTGTGATTGACACACAAGAAAATACTCCTGAAACCGTCTTCAACTTCATCTGTCAGGCCCTAGGGTGGTTCTGGTCAAGGTGACTGTGAATCAGCAAGAATATGTTTACTAAAATTGAGAAAATAAAGACCTTTTCTTCTTTACATTTGAAGTTTTTATATGGAAAATGCTATTAATACATTTTGAAAAATTCATTTTGCTATAGAATGACTGACTCTTACGGCAACATGTACATATTTTGGAGGTTAAAACTGGCTGAAAACAGCAGGGGATGGAGGGAAACAGGCTTCTAGGATTTTAGTCAACTGGAAGTCAAAGTGTTTTCGCATGATTCCCAGCCATAGCCTTGGATGGTAGTTGAAGGGCATTTCAGGCTGTGCTTGAATTCAGGTGGTGAAAACTGATGGGAGAGCTGAGGTCAGCTAACAGAGATGCCACAAAACCTTACATTCTTAAAAAGTGCAACAGTGCAATTTGTAGAAAAGTCATCGTGAAATAAACAGCGACCCGGATTCCGTCCACAGTGAAGGGCGCTGGGGCTGCGGACTGTGTGGACATCGAGCTGCAGACTGGGCGCACATACACAGGCAAATCGACCACCCCGTGCCACCTCAGCTCTTGGAGTTGTGGACATGCTCAAACTCAAACCCCCTCTTTGGTTACCTTCCTTAAGTAGGCCTTCTTCACCTAGTGCCTCAATAGTGGGGACTCTTAATTCAGTTAAAGACGTGTTTACCATGAGTCTTTTATAACACTGGCTGGACATTTTGCTGGCAGTAAGCAAGAGGTGCAGGAAGATCAATTCTTGCCCTGTCTAAAATTTGGGATAGTAGGAATACCAGACCCCCTTCTGAAGCCAGTGGATAGTGTTGTAGTCTAAATAAATTGAGGGAATTTATTTAGAATAGGTCTAAACAGTCAACATCCACAGTCCCTAGGGATTGGTACATGATGCAGAATATTTTTACTGAAATTCTGATGGAAACTTTATATACATCCTGTATCAATCTGCTTGGGTGTCATAACATAATACCATACACTGGGTGGCTTAAACAAAAGAAATTTATTTCTCCTAGTTCTGGAGGCTGGGAAGACCAAGTTCAAGGTGTGGGCCAATTTGGTTTCCAGTGAGGGCTCTCTTCCTGGCTTGTGGACAGCTACCTTCTCCATGTCCTCAGGTGGCAGGGAGCAAGACAGCACTCTTTGGTTTCTCTTTTTTTTAAAAAAGATTCTCATCTGAGGATATGCTTATTGACTTTAGAGGGAGGGGGAGGAAGAGAGAAAGAGAGGAAAAAGAGAAACATCGATAGGTGCCTCCCATGCGCACCCCAATGGATGATTGAACCTGTAACTCAGGTGTACGCCCTGACCGGGGATGGATCCCGCAAACGTTTGTTCCCTGGTGTACAGGATGACGCTCCAATTGGCCAGGGCATCCCTGGTTTCTCCTTATAGAGATACTAATCCCAGTGGATCAGGGATCCACCCTTATGACCTCATTTAACCTTAATTACCTCCTTATAGGTCCTATCTCCAAAAGAAGTCACATTGGGCTTCCACAAAGAATTCTGGAGGACCCAGTTCAATCCACAGCACACCCTGAGAGGCTGCTTTTCCTATGCCTTGGGGCCATTCACAGCAAGCCACGTTCCACATCCCATCACCCTTGCCCAGCATGCTGGCCCTCACGTCACTCAACCTTCTCACGTTCTCACCCCCACAGTTCTTTGTCCTGTACTGGTTCAAAGTAACCCTCTCCCAGCTGCCCGCCCTTTCTAGCCACACCCTCTCCAAGCTCCAGTGAGACAGCGTACTCTTTCTGTACTCTGCTTACATCTGACCTACCTTCCATTAGACTGTAAATGGCTGAAAGAACATTTCCAGTGGTGGCAGCAACAACAACAGTGGTGGTGGTGACTGTAGATGCCCCTGCTGTAGTGCCTAATACAGTTCCTTCCAACATTTGGCACTAAGAATATGTTGAATGAGTGCCTGAGGATTCTCTAAAATGATACAGTAATTAATAATAACTGCAATGGCTACTTATTAATAGGCCAATTTAAAGTGACTTCTTTAATGGTGAACAGGAGTATTTCTTACATTCAGGAGTCTGTGAGAACAGTCTGTGTGAAGGGGAGCATATACATGGAATACTGTCAAAGTCAGACTGGGCAGATGAAGACCGACTAGAAAAGACTGTTAACCCCCAGACACTGCTCACAGCTAGAGACTTGCTGAGTGCTGTTTCAATGCTAAGAGCAAGGCATGCTGTAGCGAGAGGGGCCTTGGAGATGTTGCTGGAACCTTGGGATCACTGGATGTCAACGCTAGCAGATGACAGAATATACAGAAAAAAATGGATGCTATACGGCATGAATGCAGGGAGCATTCATACATCACTCCTGTCTTACCTGTATAAAGGTTCTGAGGTACTTCAGAACTATGAAGGTAGCTTCCCTCACCTCACCCCAAGTTGGCCAATCCTGAGCACACAATTAAAATTCTGTCCCTGCAGATTTTGAGTGTGATGGGCACATTTTATAATGTGCATGTAAGTGAGCTACGATGGACTTTTGTGACGAATAAATCACTCAACAATGTCATGTTTGAGGGTGATTTGTCCTAAACCCGCACAGATCTTGCCCACAGAGCTCTGCTCTTTCTCCTTATGCTCTCTTTGTACAGAGCAGCAGGGCCCTCTGATGCAGGTGGGGCAGCTCTAGGAGACAAAGCACCTTTGTTTGAGGCAGGTCGAAGGGTTATGGAGCATGTTGTAAAAATTTCACCTCTTGGGTCTAATGCGTTTGGCTATTACAAACCCGCCCTGGTGAGGAGTCTGAGGACTGAGAAAGACCTGCATTACTGCTATATCAGGACCCCCAACCCCCATCCATCCTGTGAATTAGCATATTTTGCTGTGTGTAATGGCCACTTTGTGCCCAAGTTTTTGAGGGAAAAAGGGTGCACATTATACATGAGTAGTACTAATTCCATATCTATATAAGTGTTTTTAATTTTTTATTTATGCTTATACATTAAAAGTATAACTCTAGAAAGCAATGATATTCATATGCAAAATAATACCCTGGAATACTATGATAATCAGTTTTGTTTCTGAATATAAATAAATAAAAAATTGATTTAAAAAATTAAGATGAAAGATTTTTTCCCCTGAAAGTTTGGGCAGAAAACATGGGTGCGCACTATACTTGGGACTGCATTATGTGCAGCAAAATATGGTAACTGCTGTGAGTCTTCCACCCGGCCCAAGGGACAGACACTGCAGGAAGGCTAATAAAAGCATTGTGGGCTCCCTCAAAGGGAGCACCTATGTCCTAGCCACTGGACCGTGTGGGTGGGGAGTGGCTTCCAACCACAGCCCATCCTGGCAGAGCAGGCACCCTGAGGCAGAGGGCTTCCAGCATTGCTCACGGTGGTCCTCAGGGCGAACGCAAGCTCTGGTTTTCAGTGATGACACGCTTACAGTGCAAATCTCGTACTTCAATCTCAGGAGCAGAGACTTGCACCTAAAATTATGTTGACTACTCCCTCCTTCCTGCCCCGGCCTTGGGCCTGAACCAGAGCTTGGTAAATGTCTGCTGAACCACCAAATAACCAAGCGTAAGCCCTCCGTGTGGAATCGGTGCACAGAAGCTACCCCTCAGCTGTGTCACACAGAGGCCACGGTTGGGGAAGGGCGACCCAGATGCTCGGAGCTCAAGCTCTGGAGTTGAACTCCTTTAACCGAAACCCCAGTTCTGACCCGCACCTGGACAAACTGCCTTAGACTCTCTGAACCTGTTTTCCTCACCTGCAAAAAGTGAGCAACGACATCGGTGCCGCCCCGTGGGTGGGTCAGAGGGTCAGGTGAGAAAACTAATGAGAGGCACTGAAGAGTGTCTGCTACTCAGTAGGTTCAAAACTGGGCGCTGTTGCTGCCGCTGCTATCAGCATGCTCATGATCATTACCCGCACCGAGCCAGGCCGTACAAGAAAGCCAATAGCCACTACTCACCCTCACTGCTGCCTGAGTGTTAGCGCTGCTGGACCCTCCATTCTGGGGCCAGCGGCAGAGAGGGCTTGCTTCTCAACATTCCTTTCCTGTCTCTCCCTTTCTGGATCGAAGTGACGCTCTACAGGCTAACCTTCAGGTTAAGCTGTTTGGTGTCCCTAGGGAGCTGCTTTTATTTTATTTTTATTGAATGTATTGGGCATTGTTAATAAAATAATCTAGGTGTACAACTCTATAATACTTCATCCATATGTTGGGTGGATGGTGATTCTTTAAAAATTTTATTCATTGTTGAGCGTGGGCCTGGGAAGTAAAGGGTCACCGGTTTGATTCCCAGTCAGGGCTCGTGCCTGGGTTATCGGCCAAGACTCCGGTAGGGGTGCACGAGAGGCAACCACACATTGATTGATGTTTCTTTCTCCCTCTGTCTCCTTCCCTTCCCCTCTCTCTAAAAAATAAATTAAATGTTTAAAAAAATTCTATTCATTGTGGTAAAATGCATATAACATAAAATTTACCATTTTACCCATTTCTGAGTATATAATTCAGTGGCATTAAATACATTCAATTTGCTGTTGGATGGTGATTTCCTGAAGGGCGATGCTTTTGGCTTCCCCAGGAACAACCTGCAGGACACCTTTTCCCCTGGAGTCCATGATGACCCCAGAGAGTGACTGGGCCTCCTGGGTGATACCTAAGGATCTGCTCTGGTTCAGGTACCATATACCACCTGCACCTTCCACACCTTGGTACTAACCAAGATTTTCCAAGAGACTCTTAAGTCTCTTCACGTTGTAAAAACATTTATTTTCACGGGCAATGAAATCAAATGTTGACTGGTGAGAACTGAACTGTGCTCACGTGGATGTGCAATTAAGACATGAAGTCAGCCCCAATGTTCACCTCCCGGGAGCCACAAACAGAAAATCTACACTGTCAATAGATTTTTCAGGGGGTGGGATGACAGCACAGAGATGATGACATTATCACTAGTCTGACTACTTGAACCACGTTCACTCCTACTGCCTCTGTAGCTTTTAAAGAGTGTTAGAGTAGAGAACATTTACGAAGGGAAAGTCACGGCCATGTAAGAATTTCCTGCTTAGGGTTAACAAAAATTCTGTTTTCATCCTGTCTTCTGGTTTATTACTACAATGGCAATGTTTGTCACTGGGATGACATATATATTAAAATAAACATACACTATATACTTGCAAAGTAAAAATTAAAACTTCCCCAAAACATTCTAGTTATCAACAAGGAAGACATGGAAAGAAACAGGGTTTCCCCGATGCTCAGATGGAAGGTGCTGCCTGTCCCCATGCTTCCCTGTCCTCAAAATAGCATCTCCAGGTGTCACCTCGCTCACGGCAAGGAGCTGCTGAAGCAGTACTTCCTTACTAAGGCCCTTTGAAAGAAGTGAAATTCAATTCTCAATTCTGAAAAGTGTTGTTATGTTTATTTACTAATGAGTTTCTAATTCTCTGTGAATTTAACATAGTACAAGTAAGCAATAAACACACATTACTAATTACTCATAAAATAAGTAATTCCTCAAGAAAAAGAGAGAAACTTCATACTTTTAGGAAGGACCAGTGTAAACGGAAGCAGACGGATGCTCTAATGCGACAAAGCGGCAGGGCCCCGGTAACAACAGCCAGTATACTGCGGGCTGGGGTGGTGCAGCTTTCTGCCCATTTCCACTGCAGCTGACTTAAGTTTCTGCCCAGTTTAACATGGATATTTTCATTTTTATTAAACAGAAGACATGCTAGTTGATTCTTAAGCATTTACATTTCACAAAGAGCTGAATAAATGTGAAAATATTAATTAAAAGCAACTTAAAAATGTCAAAATCTAACTTAAAAACTTGCCCCTTTGCCAAGTAAAATTTAACTTTAGGCTTTCTCATTGCAATTTACTGACATACACTTTTTAGAACTTCAGTTTATATAAAATTTTGAATTATTTACTCTTAAAAATTCAAACAATAAAATACAAAAGTAAATCATGAAAATCCTTCTTTCCGACCTTATACCTTCAAATTCTAACTCCCCAGAGGGTGACTGGGTTTTGGCAGTTGGTATGTATATTACATATTTTTCTGTGCACTTACAGTCACACACATGTGTGAAGGTGTTTATGGCCAGTTTTGTTTTTAACAGATCAAATTACACAATATTGTAGATTTTCCTTTTTCTCTTCCTCACAGCTGCATCTATTTAATATTCTATTTAACTGTTCCCTAGTGATGCACAGTGAAAGCTTTTCCAGTTTTTTGCTATGACAGATAACACTGTGGAGTATTCCTTGTACGTATACCCTCAGCACCGTGAGTTCTTTGTACTGGACAGATTCCTAGAAGTGAGATGGTTGGTCAGAAGTTATGTGCATTTTACATTTTGACGGCACCTCCAAACTGTCTGTGAAGAATGTACCAACCCGCATTCCTACAAACAGGCATGCCTTCCCCTATATCTCCCCCACATTGAATGTTAACTTTTTAATTTTTGTCAATCCAGTGATTAAAAAGAAATCTTATTTGGTATTCATTAGAGTTTTAACATGTTCTCCTGTGTTTCGTGGTCATATTTAGTTGTTCTGATGAGTTGCTTGCTTAGATTACCTGCCCCTTTTTAGCTTTGTCTGTTTGTCTACTTGCTGATTTCTAGCTCTTCTGTATTAGGGACTCCAACGACAACGTTAGATAGTCTGATGTTCATGCGCAGCTCACTGAAGCTCTGTTCATTTTATTTTATTTTATTTTTGTTAGGGTTTTATTTCTTTTGCTTCATTATGGACAGTTTGGATTACTATGTTCAACCTCACCGGTCCTTTCTTCCAGTGCATCTAATCTGCTGCTACTCTCACCCAATTTACTTCTTTAACAACATTGTTTTACATATTAATTGACTTGAGAGAGAGAGAGAGATAGATCAATGTGAGAGAGAAACATCCAGTGGTTGCCTCCCAGACACGTGCTGACCAGGGATCAAACCTGCAACCTAGGCATGTGCCCTGACTGGGAATCGAACTCCCAACCTTTTTGTGTGCGGGACGATGCTCCAACAACTGAGCCACACTGGCCAAGGCCCAATGTACTTTTTATGTCTGATATTGTATTATGTATACCTTTAGAGGTTTCATTTGCATATTTTTATTATTTTCAGTTTTTCTCCTCATGTGTGTGTTCTTCTTTCCCTTCTTAAGCACATGGATTTATTTATAATAGCTGTTTTGGTATTCTTGTCTACTAATTCCAACATCTCTGTCCTTTCCGGGTCAGGTTCTGTGGATTGACTTTTCTGCTGGTTATGGATGGTAGTTTCCTGCTCTTAAAATACCCAGTGATATTTTACTGGACGTACAACACTGTGAATTTTACATTGTTGGGTGTTGGAATTTGTT
Organism: Macrotus californicus; assembly: GCA_007922815.1. Taxonomy (NCBI): domain Eukaryota; kingdom Metazoa; phylum Chordata; class Mammalia; order Chiroptera; family Phyllostomidae; genus Macrotus; species Macrotus californicus. Next base: position 38,867 of record VMDR010003179.1, read on the forward strand.
GTACTATAGTTTCTTAAAGAATGCTGTACTTTATCCCAGCATGCACTTACTTAGGAAGAGTTTCATCCTTCCACAAGTTTGCTTTTAAACTTCGCTAGGACAGGTGTGAAGTAACCTTCAGCGCAGAGCTACTTACCCTGCTATTATGGTGTATCTTTTGAGGACGACACGATTTCCTGTTGTTGTGTGACTCACACGGAGCCTGGTGTGCGAGCCAGGAACTCAGCCTACTGCTCTGTAAGGTTCTCTCCCTGGCTCCTGCTTCTCACAAGCACAGATCCAGACTTAGGATGACTCAAGGAGATCCCTTTTCAGATCTCTGGAACTTTCTGGGCAGTCCTCCTTCTCCAGATCTCCCCCTCACAAACACAAGCCATCTTGGTCTTTCCAAACGCCTATCTCTGTCTCCTCAACTGAGTGAGACTGCTGGGCTCTGCCTTCGGTTTCTTCCCCCCTGCACTGCAGCCTGGTGTCTGCCTCTTGGCAGTAAGCAGGGGCAATCGTAGAGTTCATTGCGTTTGTTTCTTTCTGCTCAGGGACCCCAGTCCTGGGCTGCTTGTGGCCCTGTGTCTGCTTTTCTAGTTGTTAAAGGTAGGAGTGTAAACATGGTCTCTACTACTTCTTCAAGGCCAGAAGCAGAAGTCCTTTCTCATGTATTTTAAAAACATGACAAACAATCCAGATAACAAAGTATATCTAGTTCAGTGATTAAATTCACTTGAAGCTTGCTACAAATAGTTAGGGTCCACTTCTACCTTAACTAGACATAGTCTCTGATTTCATGAGTTTGTCATCCAGTAAAACATCCTGACGTATTCTAAGTTGTCTTTAGGCCTGAGACTTGTATCTCATACAAGGTAAGAGCACAGGAACACTGGGGATGGGTGAATCATTAAAAAAGCCTTGGGCTTAAAATATGGCAAAGTTTCCTGGGGAGTTCTTTAGCCAAAAGTGGTTGCAGGAAGGCATTTGGTTTGTGCGTTATGGGTGCTGGGAGTAAAGAAGACATACGCTTCATTTTATAGATGATGGAGGATAATGCTAAATATTTAAATTATCTAGATTATAAAGAGAAGCCTGAAGCAACCTGATATCATTAAGTTTGACTTTTAATTCATTCTTCCTATTAATTCTCTTTTAGAAAGTAAATTCTGTCACATGTGAAGTTCCAAACTCAAAAAACTTCGAAGAAGCCCTTGAAAGATTTTATTCAATAAATTAATTTGGTTTTTTTAGACATCTGAAATGCCATGTCATCACAGCTTGCAGAGATAATATGGGCCTTCAGTTCAACACACCCCGTATGATGACACTCATGGCCTTCAAAGTGTTTACAGGTCTGTACACACTTTATCTTTACAATAATGTTGCAAGACGGGATCAGAAGTATTGTCTTTCATTCACGAATGAGAACACTGATTTATCTACTGAATGAGAGAGCTGGGCAATATTCTAGTTTTTCTGACATCTTCAAAACTCAGTGGACTTTGGCTCATTTGACTTCATCCTTTTTAACACGGCAAGGTGTAACCTTCACTGTGCTCCTGCTCCATCTCTCTGACGTTGGGGAATCTAGCCAGGGGAACCACAGGGGCTGCTGAGAAGATGCACACAAAGGTGCATCACTACGACTCAGAGAAGGCAGGCGTAAGTGCGGAGACCAGGGCAACAGCTCAGAGCTCAACAATACAGCCACATTCCACCAGGACCTAACTCTGGTGTTTTCATTCAAAACACTGCCACCCATACACGGGACAAGGAAGTTCAGAACATGAAAATGAGATGATTATGTTATGCTCATGAAACCACTTCGGTAACATTACTAACACAGTACAGCACTTTATATTTCACATCTTTTCTAAACTAGACTAAAAAAAGGAACTGTTTAGCTGGAGAAAGAGGCCATGGCACTAAGAATGGCAACAGCTCCAACGTCACTCACGGCTGCAGCTACCTTTTCAGAGCCGACACCGCACCCCTTCTGAGAGCTGATGGGGCCGTCCTTGTCCAGCACACCGGAAGAACTAGGGTCATCACCTGGCACAGGACGTGAAACGGATCAGTCCAAGGTTGGACTGGGCCAACAGCTAAGTCATGTGGTTACAGAGATAATGTAACACTTTTAAAATAAAAATCAAGGAGCCTGCATTTCCTCTTTTAAAGAACATTTTACTGGGTGAAAGAAATGTTAAAAGAAGCTAAGAGTTCAGAGGGAGAGCAGGAGGTGACCAAAAAGGATTAAAAAAAAAAAGGAGAAAAAGAGAATCAGCAGCAGAAAAACCAAGAGGCTGAAACACGGATTAAACAGAAGAGACCAGTTAATAGGAAAAGGGAAAAAGGAGAAGGAACAGCCAAGGATACACACACCACGAAGCATTGTCCTAAAGAAAGAAGTACGGCCGCTGCGCTTTGCTTTGCCAAAGGCTCCAGCTCAGTGATTCTCACAAAGGACAGGGATGCACTTCAGGCTTGAGGGCGGAGTCCAATCAGAGCCTGGGGTGGGGGTGGGGGTGGGAAGGTGGAGTTGTGCATGTGTACTCTGAAAAGACATACCTCAGTTGTTTTAAATTATTACAAAGTACAGGAAATAAAGTACAACAGAGTCCCCAGGCTAACAGGGACAAGTCAAAGATGACTAGGAAGGCGCTGCTGGATCACAAAAGGCTGAAAAGCAGCTTTATGTGAAGTTCTAGTACCTATCTCTTTGGAAAGATGATGTGGGGTATACTACTTTTTGGGTAACCTCTGATGTGGTTAAATCTTTTCCTTAACTGCTTTTTCTAGTAGGGTTCCCGAAAGAGGCCGTCTTTAGAAGGCAGTAATGGACAAGCAAATGTGAGAGCATGAGCAAAGACGTGGTGGCTCACATGGCGCCTGCCATTTCTCTATTTGCAGGCAGGACAGTGGCTAATGTTCCACCTCAAGAGTATCACTCTGCAGTTTTCACACCTGTCCCCGAGGACACCGGACAACTAACAAACGACGGAATAGCTTCATTAAGAAATCCACGGGGCATAAACCTCTTTAAAAGTCAGTGTGATCACAGAGGGACCTCCCCTGTGCGGTGTGGGTGCTGTCAGTGGTACTCCCAGAAAGGTCACCTGAGGGAAATGTGACAGTCACAGGGAGAACTACACTGAGACAGAAAAGAGACCAAGGCACCAGGGTCTCTGGTGGGGGTGGGGGTGGGGGTGGGGCGGGGCTGCTAAGCGCAGGGTAAGCAGTCAACATCCTGGAGGGGTGTTTTATGCTGGTATCAGATTTTTAAAATATATTCACTTTTTAAACTTACATAAAGTAAAATCCTGCGATGTCATTTAGACCAGGTACAGGTGTTTCTGACAATAAATATCATTAGAATGATTCCATTTACCAACAAAAAGCCAGCAGTATTAATAAATGACCACCTTATAGATAGGGACTGCCTGGGAGCAGAAGTTTAAATTGCAAAATACATTAACCAACAAAGAAGTAGCACTTAGAATTTCAAAAGTGGCAGATGGTGAAGATCTAAGAGAATTAATTACATAGACCATAGTCAGCAGATTAACAATCTCATCATTTCTACATATTTTAAATGGTAGAAAAGATACCTGTGGCTGATCCCCACACAGGAATGACGCCTAAGACCTTTCTGTTTGTGTGGAAACCAGGACACTACAGAATAGATGCCCAACAGACACAGGAAAAATAAGTCCTGTTGTTGGAATAAATCTGCTGAGCAAAGCCTGACACAGTTATGTGTCTCCTGACAGAAGCAGTAAATAAACTGGGTACTTAGGAAGCGTGCTCCTTGAACCTACCTCAAGCAAAAAAAATTAATCTCTTATTTATTATACCTGCCTCTGCCACACAAAAGTCAAATGATTTGCAATAAAATACATATACTCAATAAAATAACGATACAGAAACAGAATAAGCCCTAATAAAGAGCATGAGTAGAAGTATAGGAAGGAGGCATGCGTAATGGCATGCACACTAACTAGAAGGGTTACGACAGTTATTGTGACTGAGCATTGTTAGCACTACGCTACCTGATGGCAAAAATAAAACAAAAAAAATGTGGAAGGAAAGAGGACTACTGTTAAAGAGTGACAAACTTATTAATGGTCCTTAACTGTAAAAAAAAAAATCACTAGGCGATGTTACTTAGGGAGACAGGAAAAACCTCTGATTAAAACACACAATGGGCATGGTGTTGTCAGGCATTCGAAAGGGTCCGGCGCCTGACACTGCGGGAGGCTGTCCTGCAGCACAGCTCTAACAGCGCCAGGCTGCCCTGGCCCCCGGCAACGGGACTGTTAACCTTCGTACCAACAGGCCCGGATGGCACAAAATCTGCACGTGGCGTGTGCCCAGGCCAACTATGCAGACGCTGTGCCACGAGGCCTGCAGTTCTAACGAGGGCGTCTAACACGAAAAACATGTCAGCAGGGCCAGCAGGATCCACCGATCCACGCGTGCTAAACGTGTCCGTGACGGGAGCAAGTGTGCTCTCCTCACCGAGGAGCAGACAGTCGTTGTGGAAGTGCTGGGGGCACAGGCACAGAGTCAGCAAGCTAAATTTAAGAAAATGAAGCTCTTCTGAGTAATAAAAATAATTAAAAGGCTAAGAAATGCCTGCAATTCTTGCATACTTCTTTCCCTATCATTAAAAAAAGACTTTTTATTCTAGAATGAGAATTAATCAGGGTCCTTTTTTACCACTGTAATCTTTACGTTTTAATTATCTTCATTTAAGAAGTAATAAAGAAAAAGTTAATTAAAATCAAGACTAAATGTTCATGACTCTTCAGAAATTCCTCAAATAAAAAGGAAAAGATAGTCTTTTAATCATTCCTTGGGTAAATAGTTCTGAGTAAAAGACATTCCCTCTGAGTAAAGAATGATGTTTATTTAAATTGAGGGTGTGCTTCATTTTTTAATTCCTCATTTGCGTTTAGAGCAAGAAAAACACCTCAAGCACAATTTAGTAAATTCTAACACTAGGAAAGACATTCATAGTTGATTTTAGTGGAGGAATGCTTCAATTTTGGGGAAGGGTAGAAATTGTCAGGTATTGATCTAGATATACCTTTTCCTTTTTAGTGTTCCTCTGAACAAAAAATAAATCATTGGTGGTTTCTAAAATGAAAAACACTAAAATGACATTTTTCTAAAAAGTAAATTGAAGAAAATTTGAGACCTAAGTAAATGTATACAGCAGTTTTGTAATGAGACCAACTGCCAAACCAGTGGCTTAGAGGTTCATGCCACAGGGACAGCAACAGATTCGTAACAGGAAAGTTGTTGCAACAGCTATATCTATGTCCAGATTTGTATTAATTAAGGGACAATAAAATATGCACAGGCAAATGACAAGCAGAAGTAACTCAAAACCGGGGCTAAAAGTTGAGGTTAGTGTGTCTAAATTTACACTAAGTCTATAATGAGACAAACTTAACTGACAAATACACTTGGCCCAGTTCCACCAAATTCGCATTTGCAAAGCCAAGAGCCTCAAATGAAAATTAAATACTTCTCTTTAAAGGACAATTGATTTAGGAAAAATCTAGTAAGCATGTATTATTTTTATGAGAAAAATAATGGAGATAATTCCATTTTGAAAAAAAGAAAAATCCAATACAGATACATTATCAAAGGAGTACATTCGGAACCCTTTCTTTTCACCTAAGCTACCCTCCCTCCACCATGAAAACTATGAATATTGTTTTCCCAATATTTTGGGGAATTTTGAATTCCCCATATGCAATTTCCAAAAATAAATCAAAGGCTTCTTAGTTATAATAACTGTAACTTTCAACCTCCTTGGACTCAAGCAGAAACCCTTTCTACTTGTTACATCAGAAGCAACCTGATATCAATGTAGCCCTATGTAATGTCTGCTACAGACACTTTTTCTGCATTCCTGTTAAGATAGTCTGTTTTGAAAACAGGCAGGCTTATCATTCGTCCAGCTTTTTAGTTAAAGAAATTGCCCCATACCAGCTCTCGAGTGCAGAGGAATGGGGTCTGCCCAGGCGAGATCCGAGCTGCGGCAGGAAGCAGCAGAACCCTCTCAAGTTCCATTTCCGTCCCTTTCATCAGTCAGTCTAACAGCTCACAAACGGTGCAAGTAGTCTACGTAAATATACCTGTGTTGAAATAACTGATCCTATTTTTCGTTCCCCAGCCCCTAGTAATCACTATCAATTATAAAATTGTAATATTTAGCAACATAATTTACTATCTAAACATAATCAGCGTAAAGCCAACCAATTAATAGCCACCAAAGCTAAGGACAGCCTACAGACAGGAACTGCATTAGCTGTATGAAAAAGGGGCCACGGAGAGCTTCAACAAAGGGCTGCGGAGCTGGGAGAGGAAGCAGCGGCTCTCTGGCCGTTTTGATGGCACCAGAACAGAGTCACCGGGAGCAAACCCCTCTTCCCCGTCTGCTCCGTGCCTTTGAGAAGAATAAATCTCCTACCAATGAAGCTGCAGCTGTGCCCACCCTGGGCTTAATCACTATGTTGACTGAGGGTTAATTAGCTGCCATTCCTAGCTCTATTTGTTGTTCTAATAAAGATATGCATAAATCAAGACTGGGAGTAACTGACACTTGATTTTTACTGGGAAGGAGACAGGAAGAGAGGGAAGAGCTCGCCATCCTCAGTGCTGGCATTCAGTAGGTATGTGGAGAGCGTGTCCACTTGACGTGGCCTAACAGTCCCACGTGTTTGAGGTGTGGAGGGCAAAGGCTGCGTGGCGGTCTGTGCAGGCAGAGCCCCGCCACCCCAGGCTCCGTCACAAGGCAGCTCTACTCTGAAGGCAGATGACAGGGGAATGAAGTACACCAGGGAAGGTCAGAGGCTAACTAATTCCTTCACAAAAGAGACAAATCACATACCTTTTGTAGATTACACTGCTGGTATGTCCAATCTTTGGCAATTAAAAAAAACCTTTACTATACAAAATTTCAACCATATTCAGAAGTACACAGAAGAGTATAATGAACCCCTATGTACTCATCACTAAGACTCAGCAATTACAGTGATCAGCCTGCTATCTCCCACATCCCTCCCCACTTCCAAGCTTCCTGGGTTACTCTGAAGCAAATACCAGATGTCAAAGAATTTTATTTGCAAATAGGCCAGTATGTGTCTCTACAAGGTAAGGATACATAAAAAAATTCATAATCACAATTCCATTTTACTATGCTTAAAAATTTCTGGCAATAATTCCTCTATTAAATGTTTGGTTTTCAAATTTCCAATGACCTCATATGAATCCTATGTGTTGGGGACAATTTTTAAGTGATACAGGATCAGAATTATATTTAGAATGAAACAAGCCCATACCACTTTAGGAAGCAAGAGCAGTGGAGTAGGAAAGCAGAACTAAGGTCAGTAAAATAATGCCAGATGGTTTGCAGATTTACACACTTTTCACGAAAAGAAGGGAGAAGGTGAGGGGTGCTTCTCCACATTACTCTGTGTTACAGCATCCGGCACGGGAGAGGTGCTGGTTTTATCTTGTAGTTGTCAGTGTCCTTAGGACAGTTCACTTGGCATGAGGGAAAACATCCATTACTTATAGGTATGGAGACCATAATATAGGCATATTTTCAATAAATAGATTTCATAAGATGATAAACTATCCAAGAGTTTAAAAACACTCACAAAACAGCAAAAAACAAACTTCACAACAGAATGTCAAATAGAACAGGGCTTAAGTTTTATATGCACTCGAGAAGAGAAAGTAGTTACAAAAAAGAGCGTTCCATGAACAATGGAAATTTGAGTAGTATTCTAAACTTCAGCCATTCACGGACTAGATCACGTTCACCAAGCAGAATTCAACTCAGGGAATCTGGGAGACTGGCACTGACCTTTTGAACTCCTCATTCTCTGTTCCTCTCTGCTGCCACTCTGCTCCCTGAGACGGTGTCACGAACAGACTCTGGCAGGTAGGGAATGTCCGACCAATAAGAATGCTATGTCAGGCTCAAGAAACACCTCACGCAGGTGTGAACAGCCCTATTAGGGCCAGTGTGAGACTCGCCTTGACTGCTGCGTTGGGGACAGAACGCTGCACCCATCAGTTGGGTGGTAAATTCTGGACACTTCCCTGCTCACAGAGAGTCCTTCCCAAGAAACAATACAATAGGCACTATCAACTCAGGATCAGGCCTTTTCCAGGTTATTAAATCCAAGCATGTCTGTGCCAAGGCGGTGGTGTCAACAAACTGCTCACTACTATCTTCTCTCCATTAAATTCAGCTGAGTAGGTATGTACACGACATCTAATATATGCCCATTCACAGTCCTACATACTCTGGGAAATAACAGCAACAAGAATCTATTACTATCTCATTTTAAACACCCAGGAATTCTGTGATTTAGGTGGGGCTGATGATAATTTTCACTTCATATAAGAAACTAAGGCTGAGGAAAGTTGGAGCGTCAGTACAAGGTCACACAACTCATACACAGCGGAGCTGGCTCAAAGTGCACATCTGCTGACTGTAAATAGCACACAACAGCAACGACCCACGATGAAGCACATAATGTTTGTTTCTGAATGGGCCAAAATTTCTTGAAAGAGACAAATGTAAATTATGAGAAAACTATGAAAAAGGTTTTTAAAAATCAGTTTATGCAAGAATAAGAGAAAGCACTTTTAAAGTTGATAAATTTATATTCTTAGGCGAAGCCTACTTTGAGCTGATAGCATTTGTGATGTGAAAATAGCTCTACAGACTCAGTATAGGAAAGACTTACTTATTCATATTCTATCAAACTCAGATTTGTGATGATGTGAAGACAGTTTAGACTGAAGTTTAATTTAAATCTAGGGTGAATAATCTACAGAGATCGGAAATGTACCAGAAAACAGTATGAAATAAAGCCAATAAATAAAAGGACAAACATTTGACTTGTTTAAGATAAATATTTTAAGACTCTAAAAGTATGAACATACATATAAATGATGTGCCAATTAGGAAATGTCTTTTTATGTGTTTAAGAGTAGGAACATCTGGTTTGTTAGCGTGTACTTTACAATGATGTTCTATTCTTACATCCAGTGGGCTCTCACTAGTTGGTGACACCTGAGGAACACTTTTATCTTTAGTATTCCTTGAGCATATGTAACTTTCCAAGACACAGCAAAAGGAAACTAATTCTCTGAACAGAAATCTTTTTGGTTGCTGAGAGAAGGCTTTGGTGGAATGAGTCTATGCCTTTAGGCAGGGATACCTGTGCAAGAACAGACTCTCACATACAAGATGATTCCGGGTGACAGGCCCATTTCTGTTGAGTGGAAGACCCAGCCAGCCGGGCTACCACTGGGGTAAGGACTGCCTCTCAGCACTGAGCTTTCTCTCTTCAAGTTGCACCTGATTCCATGTATAAGTAAGGCCTTCTTATTCATCTAGTGCTCAGAGTGCCTCAAAAGTTTCTCCTTTCTCCCAGCTTTATTGAGATATAACTGACATAAAAACTGATGTAAGTTTAAGGTGTACAGCATAATGACTTCACATCAAAGGTTTCTTAAATAAGCTAGTGATCTGTCAAAATAAAATTTTCTCTTAAAAAAAAACAACAACACAAAACAACCCTTGCCCCCAAATTTCAGCAAGCCCTAGAAGTACTTTTCTGGGAGTAGGGAAGCAGGTGCAGTCCCGTGTCCCACCATTTCCAGCAGGCTCACTTGGTCTAGGCCTCGAGTCACCAAATAAATGCCTTTTTAAGACATTACCTCCAAATGAAGTCATACACAGTCACAGGGACAAAAGGGACTGAAATAGGGATAATGAGGCTGTAAGAGCAAAGTGTCACTCTGTTTACTTTTTCTTTTCTTTCTTACAGTGGTCTCCATTTTGCCCCCCCCACTCCCCCCACCCCAACCATCCCCACTTCCCACCCTTGATCCTATCCCCCTCTGGTTTTGCCCATGTGTCCTTTATGCATTCTCAGTTTTAAATTAATGCAGCATTATTAAACTTCAGTAACTCGAGTGATATATAAATTAATTTTATATAGGGGCACCCTACTGCTGTGTTAGTGGGAATGCAGATTGGTACAGCCCCTGTGGAAAGCAATACAGAGATACCTCAAAAAATTAAAAATGAAACTACCTTATGACCCTGTGACTCCACTTCTGGGAATTTATCCAAAGAAACCCAAAACACTAATTCAGAAGATTATAAGCACCCCTATGTTCATTGCAGTGTTATTTATAATCACCAAGTATAGAAGCAGCCCAAGTGTCCACCAGTAGATGAGTGGCTAAAACAGCTATGGGACATTCACACAATGGAATACTATTCAGCCATAAAAAAGAAGAAAATTTTACCCTTTGTGACAGCATGGATGGACCTGGAGAACCTTATGCTAAGTGAAATAAGCCAGTCAGAGAAAGACAAACACCACATGATTTCACTCATATGTGGAATCTAATGAACAAACTGAACTAACGAGGAAAAAGGATCCATGGACGTGGACAACAGTGTGGTGACTGCAGCTGGGAGGGGGTGGCAGGGGGTAAGTGGTAATAGGAAAAAATGCAATTAAAAAAATGGCCCATCAAAAAAAACTATTATGATCTTGCACAATTATATTTTCTTTTCTTTTTGCTGTTAAAAGCATTGATTTGTTATATATATTCTAAATATATGACACCTTATTCTGTCTTTATATTTTTTCATTAAAAATAATAAACATAAAACTTGAAAAAATGATAATTTCTCCATGTTTTATAAACAAGCCAAGAGCCTCAGAGAGATTCTGATCCCATTTGTCATTTCTCGCATCTACCAGCTTCCTCATCTAGTGAATAGCCTTTATTCCTGAACACGGAAGATTTGGCAACGGGACGTAATGCTTTCTTCAAATGAACTTCTTAATCTAAAATGATTTTTCGTTGATTTTTATCACACTATGCTTTTCCTTCTTGGCAAAGAACAGGTCTTAAAAGGACTAATGACAAGACCCAATTTAAAAAGAGAAGCAAGCAGTTACGTATCATGGAAACTGAAATTCAAAATAACAGTCATGGTAGCAGTGGTGATGGGAGCAGGGAAGCAGACCTAGCTCAAGGCTGGATCAAGAGTCTCTCACCGGGGTTGCAGTCTGTGAGAAGGGAGCAGATGGAGAGGAGGACTTTGGAAATGGTCAGGGCCGGACTCCAGTTGTCCTTCAGGATGTCCAGACAGATCACACCTTGGCTGTTAATATTACAGTGATAGATTCTTGTTCGGAAGGTAACCTAGAAGAAAATGTAAACTTGTTATAAACAGACATTCCTTTTATTAGACAAAATAATCTAAGGGTCATTGGTTCAACTATATATTTAACTTTTCCGTAGGCACCTGAGGAGAGTCAATAATCAAAATCACTGTTTCAGAACTAATCTCCAATGACAAATTCATGACATTCAGCTTTTGATGAAGAGGCCTATCATCACTTAACCAATGTTCTGGGGACTGAATTTACTCTTGGTGCAACTGTAGGAAAGTTCATAGGAGGGAAACTAACTTTGACTTCTAAAGAAGTTTCGAAGAAAAAAAAGTTTTTCAAAATAAAAATGTCAAAGGCAACTTGTGTTTTAAGGTTTTGTACATTTATAAAATTCAAAAAAGCACAGGAATACTCTAAAAAGGAAATAAATATTATTCTATGTCATGATTTAAAGACATAAATTGGGGCATTGTATATAATAATATATCTAGTTTATAGAAAAACTATATTAATTATAACTTACAGTCCTACATCCTCTGTTTTGAATGTAGTATTAGTACAGCTTGACTCTTCCCTATGATACTTAGGTCACCACTGTACTTTGCTGAGGTATAATTTTGAAATGCGTGCATAACATTTTTAAAGAACTTCGATGGAAAAGTTAAGTTCATATCAGTTTTACAACTCTAATAAAACTTTACAAAAGTCTTACGTAAGCAACAAGCTTTTAATGTTACTCATTGATATCAGGTTTATAAATGTTCTCAAACTGAGAAGCTGAGATGTAAAGGAATCTTGGTGTCCTGAAGTCCAGCGTCCTGGTACCCTAAGTTGAAAACGGCTCTGTGCCAAAAAAAGCACACGCGGCAGCCCTCTGTAGGTGTTGCTCTCTCACCGGGGCATCCAGCATCCTTGCAAACACAGGATTTACTTAACTCATCTGCTATTAAGTCTCAGAAAACACAGATCCAGTATTCTACAACTGCAGAGTAACATGGTACCACTCTCAGGCTAGATTAGTACTCTTATTACGAGCTGCCCTCCATGCCAGAGTAGGTAACTTCAGTATCCCTCCCTATGCACACACACACACACATTCCAAACACCCAGAGATGCTGAAGAAAATATAACTCACATTCTTTAAAATGCATAGGTGAATTTGCAAGGGCAATGCCCAAAGGTTGGAACTGAAAGCCAGAAATTACAGTAAGCACATGAGCTGACAGAGCAGCTGCTAAGGGTGAGGCAAGGAAGAGGGAGGGAATCAAGGATCAAAGTCAGTCTTAAAAATGGAGGCTTGGGTTTTGATGTCCTTGTGGAGAGTGAAGATGAAACCTTCGGTCTGCGTGTGGCAAGGGGCTGAAATCGAGAGCCCTTACATAAATTTGGACCCTCGAGCAGCTTTCAGTAAATGGATGGACTTGAAAAGATAATACCTTAGGTAGAAATAGTAAATACACCTGCCAGAGAAATCCTGGGGTCTGGCCTGGGAAAGAAAACATGTCCCCTAACAATTCTAAATCCTGGGCGCATACACTATGCAAAGACTAAATAAAAAATAGCTTAAATGACTGTATTACTAGCAGATCAAATATGTTTAAGGCAAAAAGCGTTTAAGGCAACAATCAGTAAAGACCACTGCGTTATGATGAAATGAGCAATTCATCAGGGAAATACAATTCTGCATCAATGACAGCTAACAACACAGCCAAAAACATAAAAAGTGAAAACTGGCAGAATTACAAGGAGAAAATGACACATCGACAATCAAAGAGGGACATTTGCACTGCAGTAATTAATAGATCAATCAGATCGAAATACGGCATGGGTATTGAAAATATGAACAACCGAATTAACAAAATCAAGGTATAAATGAAGGCAAAAAGTCCACACTTTACAATTAAAGAACACATTCTTTTCTAAGCATAAGAAACAGAAAAATCGATCACATGCTAAGCCATGAAGGAAGTTTAACGTACTTCAAATAATTATTAAGACCATAAAGATCACTCATCATATATTTAGAAGCTAAAAAACATATTTTCAAAGAACTCGGATTAAATAAAAATAAACAGCTGTATTTCTAACTGAACGACAATGAAAATGTTGGGTTGCCATCACGAGAATTTGTTTTGATTGTAACAGCTGTAAAAGAAAATGCTACAGTTTCAAAACCATGCATTAGTAAGGGAGGCATTTAATGAGTTAAGTGTCCAACAAAGGAAGGAAAAGGAGGAGCGGTTTTCAACCGGGGTGCCACAAGAATTTTTAAAACATGCACTACCTGACTATTTAGTCAGGGGCACGGACCTCTTTCCCCTTAGACTGTCAAATAAAAGATGTAACATTCCCTGGCTGATGTAGCTCAGTGGATTGAGTGCGGGCCTGCGAACCAAAGGGTTGTTGGTTCAATTCCCAAGCAAGGCACATGCCTGGGTTGCAGGCCAGGTCCCCAGTAAGGGGCGAGTGAGAGGCAACCACACATTGATGTTTCATTTCCTCTCTTTTTGCTTCCCTTCCCCTCTCTCTAAAAATAAATAAATAAAATATTAAAAAAACATAACATTCAACACAACAATAGCCATCTGGTATGAATGAGTCAAAATTATATGTTTTTTTTTAAGATCAGCAAAAAATATATTTTTTGGAGTGCCACAGAATTTTAGTAACTAGTTTGTGTGCTATGAGATGAAAAAGGCAGAAAATCACTGGAACAGAGTAAATCCCATGAAAGTAGAAAGGAATAAAGACATGAGCAGAAGTTAAGAAAATAGAGAGCACCTAGCAATGTTAAAATTCTGCAGAGAAGTCAAGAGTGCCTATCCCTTCAAGGGCTAGATTAAAAGACAAAATATTTTGATGATCCAATGTAAACGATAAATAACAACATTTAAAAACCTATCAGACATTAAACCGTATACTCTGAGCCAGTTAATCCCCAAGATAACTCAAGGAGAGTAGTAGTATTATTGTACCTACTTTAAAAATAAAAAATATTGTAACTATGTGAGGTGATGGATGTTAACCAAACTTATTGTGGGATTCATTTCACAACATACTTAAATATCAAATCATTATGCTGTACACCTAAAACTAATACAATGTTCTATCTCAATAAAACTGGAAAAAACCCCACTGGCTCATGGTCCCACAGCAGGTAAGTGGTAGAGCCAGAACTTGAACACACTTTTGTTGATCCAAAAACCTATGCTTTCTTACTCAGCCTCAATGCCTGTTTCTTTTTAATTTTGAGATAATTGTAGATTTGCACAGAGTTGCAAGAAATAATACAGACAGATCCCATACATTCTTCACCCTGTTTCCCCCATGGTAACACCCTGCACAACCACGGTATTTTATCATAGGAACTGGCACTGATGTGGTCCATTGACCTTCTCCATCCACCTCGTTTCACACGCACTTACGGAATGCAGACTTGTGGTCACTACCAGTCAAGAGACAGAAAAGATCCAGTGCAAGTACCCTTTGCGCTACCCTTTAATAGCCAGTCACCTTGCCCCCCTTCCTTAATCCTTGATGATCGCTACTCTGTTCCTCAGCTCAATAATTCTGTCACCTTAGAAGGCTATGTTACCAAACAAGATGTTACTTTCTGAAACGGGCTCTTTCCACTCTGCATAATTCCCTTGAGATCCATCTGAGCTGTTGCATGTATCAACAGGTTTTGGCCCTTCTCATCGCTGATTAGAGTTCCGTGGTACAGACATACCAGTTAGTTTAATCATTTACATACACCCCAAAGGACAACTGGAATGCTTCCAGTTATTATGTATTACGAATAAAGCTGCTATGAACATTAGTTTTTGTGTGAATGTAAGTTTTTATTTGTGAGAAATGCCCAGTAGAGCAACTGTTGGGTTGTAGGCTAGAATCATGTTTAGTTTCATAAGAAACTGCCATCAGTTTTTGCTCGAGTGGCTGTACCATTTTCCATTCCCAGCAGCAGGATGCCCATCCTCGTGGACGTTCGGTGCTATTACTATGCTTTATTTAGTCACTCGAACTGGGTGCGGTGCTCCCTCACTGTGGTTTTAATTTGCATGTCCCTTATTGCTAATGATGGTGAACACCTTTTCATGTGCTTATTTGCTCTCAGGATACCCTCTTCAATAAGAATGTTCCTATCTTTTGACCGTTTTCTAATTAGATTGTGTTTTTTAGTGTTGACTTCCTGGTGTTTTAAAGTAAAGACATTTCATTAAAAGTCTAGTGAGATAACAAATAAAGCATGAGTTTGCAAAGAATCTTGTGAAATTTTTTTGGACAGAGCATGTTTTACACTTCGATGTTTTATAATACTGATAAGAAGTATATACTGGGGTGATGTCTGTCAACCTCTTTCCTGACAAGTGTTCCTGAATAAACCACACTGAATTAAACAGGCGGGTTGATTGTTCTACCTGTTCTAATGTGGTAGACCCCCACAAATACCTTCTGAAGCTGGAAAAGATTCATGAACTCGGAGTTTTAAGTAGTGTCATATACTTACCTATCGTAATGTGAGCCATGACCTCATTGGGGTTCCCTCAGCACATCCCTACTTCTATCACCACACTTGCCACAGGACCTCCTCACCAAATCATGAATTACTCATGAAAATATTTTCTTTCAAATGATGTCCAGTGCGGTGCTTGGCACACAGAAAGAGGCCATTGTTCACTACACAAATGCTTACCCATCACAGGCTACTGTTCAACCAGGTAAGTCTCTCTCTAAGGAGTTTAACATATTGTTCTTTAGGGAAAAGAACAGTTTAGAACCATAACTTATAGTGGACTGAAAGCTGGAAAATTGTAGAAAATATCCTGAGGAAGCTGAAGATATTTTTAGTATCCTTCTATGCTATAATGTTACTTTACTAAATTGTCCTATAGATTAAGATATGTCAGAAGTGAGTTCATACAGCTTAAACCAATAATAAAAATATTTAGTGAGCATTCAACATGTGTCAGGAATCCAACATAAAATTTTTTATTATTGCTATTGCCTAATTAAATGTTAAAGAGAACTTAAAAATGTGTGGCCTGGTCACATGAACAAAAGTGTTTCACAATCAAGGCAACAACTTGCTAATAACAGGTCTTGAAGTGGCCAGCATTCTCTTCCGGACGCTGTCCGCACACACAGAGGAAATGAAGAACACATGCAAACCGGTGAGATACTATACTGCCTGTAGTCCTTGGACGTCAGTGAGGCAGCAACAGAGACGATCAACGGCTGTGCTGCTGTCAGGAGATTTTCGGAGGCTGAGAAAGCACCCTCCTCCCATCCTTGGCCTACAGAAGATGAATTTGATCTCTGACTCAATTTTCAAGAAAGCCCATCCCATTACATTTTGTTCTGGGTCTGCGCAGTGGACCATCCTTCACTTCACCTTTGCGACAAATAAACACATCATAAAGAAATGACTGTGAAGGAAATTCTGTTTCCATTGCAGGGGTTAATACTCACTGAGTTCTGTGTCTGTCACAACCTACTCTTGCATTTGCGTTTATCACTGTTTTGAGGCACAGCTCAGTATCAATGTTTACAGCGACAGCTATCATTCCTCAAGGAGAGGTGAAAGTATATTGAGAAGCTGTTTTCAAAGGCGGGGAAGACAGCATGCTTCAGAGAAGTTTTCATTCGTTAAGAAAATTTAAAAAAATGATTTGGATATAAGTGAAACAAAACTTATCTATCCACAATGGTTAATTCTTTCAAAACGTGTATATCGAATATGCTTCAATTTGCTTTTTTTTCAAATGTTTGTTTTATTAGTGACTTTTTCATTATGTTTTCTATTCCATCTTCTCCTCTGCAAGTGATTATCTTGTCTCTTTTGACTTGTCCGAATGTCCCAAATTTCGGAAATGGTACTCCAGCTGGTTATCCCTTACGGCGGACCCATGTCAGAGTGTGGACTGTCATCACTGAGTGTGAGCTCATCCTCAGTGCACATTATGCATTTTCCTGTAGAATTCCCTACACCAATGTGAGACCGGACGGGATCATACATGCCGATGTGTAAGGCAACAAAAATAATCCATTAGGAAGAGTAGGCTTACGTTAAAATCTTTATAAAAATCTCGTATCTCAGTTTCTTTATTTTGAACAAGGTACTATCTGGTACAGACACAGTTGACTGGAACCAATGTGCTTGCTGGGCAGGTTTCCTTCCTCAAGCAGTTAAACAATAAGAGGAAAATACTGAAATTTAACAGAGCTCTAGAAGTGGGACACTGCTAGGAATACAGCTTTACCGTTCGAAGGCTTAGATTTAACAGCCTTTTTAAAAGTAATTTTAAAAAGCAATACAGTACTTTAAGATAACTTAGAAATTAAAAAAAGGCTGGCTGTATGAGTTTTTTGATAAATAGGTTTTGATGATTAAAAATTTTCCAGTAACATAATCATATACAGATTCAAAACTGCTGAATCCCAAATAACTGGGGGCAAATGAAGATGGTCTGGTATCTGAACTTGAACATGTACACAGAATATCACTCAAACATCGCCACTGTCTTAATCCAGTGAGTACACACAACAGGTGCTCGCTCCGTCAGCGCCTGGGAGTCCATCAGAATCAGAACCCAGAGCTCTGGGAGTTCACATTCCCTCCACAGGTATCACCTCCCCCCAACCCAAATCACATATTAGAACAGCTGCTCTTGAACTCTGACCTTAAAGCCATTAGGTGGGTCTATGCTGATCCAACAACACATATTTCTTAATTAGCACTGTATGGAAAACACATAGTTTAACCAATGTCCAATGAACCTACATTCCGACAGCAAGACGATTCATTTCTGATTTATAACTGCAGAAATGTCTCGTACCTAACAACAATTAATTACAGAACACAACAGCTGAGGCACTTAAAGGGTATCATGTAAAGTGTGTAATAAATGATGACCCCATGACATTTGCTCTTAAATTAAAACAGTGACATAAACATAAACATAAGGAGAATGCCCTCCTTATTCTGTTTATATTTTTATAGTTCTCACACTACTCAAGGCAATTCTGTAAGCTGCAGCATGTTTACAGATCTGCTAAATGTAAAATGGAAATAATATACAGGCTTCTTTTAATGCTTGGGAAAGAAGTGATAAATTTTATGTTTGTGAGCGTATGAAATGGCTGTTAAATTTACTGTAAGAGATTAATAATTCAATACACATACAACACAATACAAAGGACTCATTACGACTGGCTAGAAACGACAGTCTGCGTTTTCACATGGCCCACAACAGTGCAGAAGTAAACTGTATTTTAACACAGTCTAAAGTGAAACAATATCTAATTCTGTTAATGACACAGTAAATTAACAGCAATTACAGAGTTGGCTGAATGCCCACTCTCTCAGTGAGTGCTATATTATACAAAAAAGACATTCTTTGAAAGTGACAGAGTGTTTGTAAATACTGTAAAAGTTGCTGAACTTTGCATGTACCTAGGGATGGTAATGGTAGTGTTTCTTTATATTTTACATCACAAAGTTAAAAAACCAGGCATGCAAATCCCAACCAAACTTGTAACCAAAGAAAAGAAATAAAGTAAATTTAAGATGGGCAACAACCAGGCCACGTTTATGTGCCAGGCAGTGTTCTGTGTCATTTGTATTTATTATCTAATTTAATCTTCACAATCACCCTGTGAGGTGGGTGCTCTTATTATATTCATTTTATGGATAAAGTAGCTGAGACACAGGTTTAAAGGAATTCAAATGCTTTGGTTGGGGGCAATTCCCCTAGTAAGCAAAGAAGTTATAAAGGAAGAAGGAAGTAGGACATAAATGAACACACACAGACACAAAACCTCCACATCACAGAGTTTTTTGAAAGTGACAAACAAAAGCGGCCCAGGAAGAGAACAATAAAATTTATGTGAACTCTACATCACAAGAGTTTGACTTCAGAGAGAAAAGCTAATGACACCAGGATTCAATAGATTTTTAGACCGAGTTCTGGTGACGTAAGAACGCATGTAAAGTGTTTAGTAAAGAGAAAAAGTGTTTCCTGGTGCTCATCACTATTATCACTGCTCTTAGTATGAAAACTGACCTGTCGTCTCTATGAAAGTACTGCCAGCAAGAAAACTAAGTCAGGGAAAAACAACAACCACCCACAAACAGCATTTTAACTCGACTTGAACACTGTTAACTGAAGCGTTATCTCATCTTTGAATAACTTAAACCTCAGCATTTAGAACATCCTCGTGAATAATCTTTAAACACCTGTGGAGAGTGGCTGTAATGAGCTCACCTGATGTTCATAATATTGTACACTAAAGCTAATAGCTAACCAGGTAACTTATTTGAAAAGCAAAATAAGATTGAAGTCTGATTGGGAGAATAAAAAAATGGATGCTGAATGAGAAAACGAGGCGTGGTCTCTTCTTAATTCTGTAGTTTTTGATCAGTGTGCCATGACGGAGTACTTTAGAAATTTGTAATAGGGATGTTACACTGTGTTCCATCTTAAACTGGCCCCTCATGAAATGAGTCCTGTGTAGATGACACTACCTGACTTATTAAGTTCACGACATGGCTTTTATGTGATCAACACCATGGAAGCTTTTTTGGGTATACTGTCTGAATAGCTGATCACACAGAAAAAAAAAGGGGAAAACAGAGACAAGACAAGCAGCACAAGCCGCAATCCCAAACAGGCACGTAGGAGAGGGGGGACCAGGCACTGCAGGCAAAGAACCACTGGCAATGGCTGACAGACCACTCACTTCTGATCATGGTCTTCATTCCCTCTGGGACCCACCTGCTGGAAAGATGAGAGAGAGGGGAAGGAGCTCTCTAAACATTCAACAGCACGGCCCTTGAAGGACTGTTTGGGTTCAGGAATCTTTATAAGGAAGGGTATGAATGTCCCTCCTCCCCCCACCCAAGAAAAAGAGGTACACAGGCTTTTGCCTCACGACCGTAAGTGCAGAACTACCCACATCTCTCTTTTCGTCCTCCTGGTAAGTGTTCAAGAATTAGTTTTTTAGTGAAGGAATATTTAGTATTATGAAGGATCCCTTATATCTTATTTTTATCTAATGATAACTATATGGGTTTTCTTTTTAAATTTTCATGCCTATTATTTTTATACCAGGAAATCTCCTTCCTTCTCTTCTATCCCTCTCCTATTCTTTACATGTTCACACTTTCATCTCTGTTTCCATTCTGTGATATCTGACATTGTTTCTCTCGCCTCTGTTTCCACCTTTGAGGTCATCTTGCTTCACACACATCTCAGGGCTTCCGAAGCCTGTTGTTTTGGCATTATCCCTTTCCCTCCACTATTCTCTGTAAGACTACTTTCTAAAACAAAAACAAAAATCCGGTTAGCTAATTTTCCCTAAGGCTGTGTAGAAATGTTGTATGTTTCTAAAAAAGGAGTCAAATGGCAACGATTCAGAATTGTGTGGAAAAAATACACTACCATTTTATAATGTTCTATTCCTGCTGCCTGAAGGCCGACCCCTAAAAAAAAACCCCTGAAGTCGTATCTTAACTCTAGGTTGCTTCTTTCTTTCCCTGTAATTTGCATCCTTCAACTCTGCGTTGTAGAAAATTGGCTGCTGTGGCGTAACAACAAATACTATCTTTTAAAAGCAAACAACTGTACCATACGTGGCTTTAAATAGTGCCAACCTCATTTTACAAAATGGATAGCTGTATGTACACCTACATAAATATTTAAAAAATGAATTTTGTAACAGGCCAACAATGGATGTTATCTATAAAGGGAACAAATTTATGTAAGGTCCTTAAGAGCAAGGATTTGAAGATACTGATTTTTATCCTCTGTGGGGGATAGTAGGGTGTTAACATGAATTTGTTCAATAAACAAGTGAAAAGTAGAGAATATTTACATTTGAAAAGGGACCATACATACTATGACTACAATGACAACTGACTGAGAACTTCTGATGTTTTAGAGTTACATTGCCTTTTATTAAAGGGGAGGGTAATCAATTGATGGGTACAAAATTTATAAAGGAAAGGTATTGTTAGTTATTCAAATTTTTGTTAGGGCACCTTTCAAAGTTTTGTGATTAATATTTTAGTCAGTAGTGATTATAACAGTCTTAAACATTAGTTGTAAAGTTCAGTTTAAGAGTCATGTACTTCTGACAATATTAGAAGAATGTACTTTTCTTCAAAAGCTTGTATGGGTCAGTTTTTCATTATTTTTCTCCTTTTTCGGTCAGAATTATTTAGGGATACATACAGATTAAATACAAAGAAATAAAACTCCCGTTTGTGGAAAAGTCTAACATACCATCACAGTAAGGCAGTAAAGTCCACTGCCACTCTGACGAGCTCGAAGGTTTTCAAAGACACACTGTACGTCTTCCGAGGCCCCACAACTCCAATAGATGGATGGTTACACTTTCTTAGATGTGGCAAAATTCTAAATTACTGAGATTCATTCATCAGTTATGTCCTTAGAATCTGTATCATGACTTTATAGTCACATGATGGAGTATTTCTGGCCTGGCTAGAAGTAATTGTATTCTTCACTGACCATAAAAATCAGCTTACAAAAGAGGTCAAGAATAGAGAATGCATCTCATTTCATGAAAGTTTCTAATTATTACATTTTCATTACCAAAAATTTTAAGCCAAATCTTCAGTTTGATATTCGAGTGTAGTAACAGTACTTTCTCAAACACTGTTGACTAATATAATATACATTTTTCTCACTTTATATCTAGCTTAGTGAAG
Source organism: Macrotus californicus (assembly GCA_007922815.1). NCBI lineage: Eukaryota > Metazoa > Chordata > Mammalia > Chiroptera > Phyllostomidae > Macrotus > Macrotus californicus. Next base: position 60,821 of record VMDR010003179.1, read on the forward strand.
GAACAAGGAGATACTCTGGTTACAGATACTACTGGTACAAGATATTGCTGCTACAGAATTAAGCTTTTTCCATCTCTAATAGTAACTGAGAAAGGTGAAAACATATCTCCCCTCCACCATTTTTTCTTACAGATTTGGTTTATGATGATAATGCAGTATCACTGAAGTCATCTCACAAATGGATGTTTTATGTGCTGCAATTAAGAAGATGCTTTTGCATATTTTTATGGGTAAACTTAATACTACTGCCTGATTTAAAAACATATATATATATATTCTTTCTATTACTTTTGTCTGTATTTGTTACCTCACATAATCTATTCTTTTTTGTATTTTAAAAACAGCTTTATTGAGATGTAATTGAGATACAATAAATTAGACATACCGAAAACATACAATTAGCCAAGTTTTGACATCTTTACATTTCCATACAATCTCTTAAGGAAAAAATAAAGTTGCTCTTAAACCTTCCATCTGGAAATGTGGCAAGGCAGCAATGGAACTGGCATTTACGGTAACACGGTTGCCTCTACCCACCAGCACTTCAGCTTTCATAGCAGGCATTCAGCTTCAGTATCTTTCTTTTTTGGGACTAGAACAATATAGAGAAGTATACTTTCTAGAAAGTTAATCTGGTTATCTCACTTTAGTGCATATTTTTATTTTTAATTAATAAGAATGTATTAACTTAAATGTCCCTTTTTCTCTCATTAAAAATTTTTTTTTTACAGTGAGTTTATGATATTGGTAATACGTTTGCACTAAACTAGTTCCCTGCAAGAGATGGTGTCCATTTCTGGTGGGGAGGGAAAGCTTGTACTTTCCGTACTTCAAAATCTTGTCATCCTGCACCTCAATAAGTGTGCATTGTCTCCCTTCCTCCATCATGGACCAGCTAAGCACTACTTCCAGGAGGAGCTCCCCCCTGCTGCTCTCAGCTTGTCCAATGACAGCGTTCCAAAATGCTGGACTGTACGTACGTGTGTGTGTGCTTATGAGAAAATACTTCTGAGCTTATTTTGCTTTATATTTTCTTCTTTTTATTAAAAAATTCAAATCTATGATGAACAGACTCACCAATTGTTAACAGATTATTTTTCTATTTTCAAAGTTTCAAATGATGTCTAAGTATGCTGCTTTAGACGTGATGTCTCTTTAAATTCAAATTTCATATATGCAATACATTAGCACGCTTGTTTCCCACTTCAGATTTCCGCCAGCCTGCATCTTGAGAACTCAGTGTTTTTTTTATCTATGGAAAAGCTATCCATCTTTTATGAAGCATTCCCCTGCCATTTCCAATCATACTACCCAATTCCTTTTCTGAACTTCTATTACATTTAAACTTAACCTTTTGTGTGTATGTATATTTCTTTTTTCCTACCTAGATTGAAGGCTACCAGAATGTGGGGCATAAAGGAGATTTTTTTTTGCAATATCCCTGGTATCAAACACTGCCACACATCAAACAGGGCTGGGATATATATTTATTGAGAGAATAAATGGTGATTCTCTATAAGAAGCCTTTGACTATCAAATGGTTGTGTTCCTCCTCAACCCCCAACTAGGAGTCAAAATAGGAGTGGAAGAGGAAGAAGTTTTCTCTGAATAGATTTACTGATTTTCTATTTGATTTGTATTTAAATTTTAATTTTGCTTAGATATTTTAGGATGTTTAACCTCAGGAGTATGCTTGAGGCAGTGGTTTCTGGTATTGGTTTAGAGTTATCTATTTTGGACAGTGACCAATCCCTTTATAGGCCCCAAATACTTGTTCAAACATAGTTCAACTTAGCTGATAGAATTTATATAAGAAAATATAAACCAGAGGCGAGAATCCTTTTCTGAGAAGATGCTGCAGTGAATGTCATAAATTTTGTTCCTTTCCTTTTTGTCCTTACTGGTAAGAATTTCAAAATAATCAATTAGCCTATAAACAAACCAAGAAGGTATTTATTGATGCCTATAGTCTAAATAGGTAGGTATTAAGGGAAGATATAAAAGTATAAAATGATTTCTGGCTCTGAGGAATGTTTGCTGTCAATTATAAAGATAAAAGCCTTCAATTTAGATAGACCAAAGAACATTAGAGATAAATTTTCATTTATTCAACAAATATCTGTTGACTCTGTTCTAACTTCCATTTCCAAGCACTGCATGGAATTAAGGAGCTTGGGGATTACTGATGGGAGAAAGAAGCTAAGATGCTTGTGTGGTGTCCTGAACCTGAGATGCTCACCATCTAGCCGAGAGAGAAGAGAATCACAGACAACGACCATGAAATGTTACGTGAGAGGAACACAGGGCTCTAGAGTTCAGGTCGGAATAGGTGATATCTGGCTGGGAAGAATCCCAGCAGGCATTAGGAAAGAGGTAGGTAACCAATCACATTTTAAAGGATTGGCATCAGGAGGGTTTGTTGGTTATCTTCTCCCCCCTTTTCTAAACTGCTCACCAAGAAGATGAACAGTTTCAAACGTGTCTGTGAAAAAGGCTCACTGTCCTCATCATGACCTGCAGTAACTGGCTTCATACATTCTCGGTGGCAGAGCAGTGACTGTGCCCAATAGCTTAGATCATCAGACAAAATACAAAGAAATACTAATGCATTCTGCAAGAAACAGGGGGTGTTAACATGAGAAAGAGGGATGGAGCAGACACCACCTGATCAGTTTCTCTATCTCCCCTTCCTTCTCCTTGCCACTACTTTAGTTCAGGCGTTCATAGGCGCTGCATGAGGTTATTCCAATCGCCTCCCTTCAGGACACTCTTTTTCTTTGGTTTCCCCTTCCCACCACAATGCACCAGTTGCCTCAAGGGTGATCTTTACATTCGTATGCCTATTGCTTACAGGATACCCTCTAAATTTCCAGAGGTGGCACACTGGCCCAATCGGGCAAGTTCCTGGTTCCATGGACCACTTCGCCCTGAAAAAGTCCCACCCTTGCAGTCCTCAGTGCTCGCTGATCTTTTTGTCAGAAATACTGTTTCTATTCTCCAAGGGGAGCTGCTCCCATCCTTCGGGTCCTCTTTCTCCAATGTCCCCACTGCACTGTTATCCTTACTAGTCACTGACAGAGATCTGCTCCCCACTGCTCACAGCTGCAATGCGGTCAGGGTGCATCTCTTTTATTCCAGGGCGGGCACTCGTTCCTACCTTTACCTTCTAATTGTCTTAAAAGCTTGCCATTGAAATGACCTCATGGGTTTAGAACCAGCCAGCAGAAACAACAAAAACCCAATTAAAAAACAAAACCAAAAAATGTAAAGAAAGTAAGTCTCCTCTAAACAAGAATGTGGCAAGGTAGAAAAGAGAACCACTCCTTAAGTAGATAACAGTGAAATGTGAACAGACAGCAGAGAGAAGGCACAGGTTTTCCGCTGCATTACATTACACTAGACTATGTTTCTTTTGTTAACAAGAGCATCACTTTTAACAAACTTCCAGAAAGGATTATTAAGCAGGTGATTTGCTGGTACTTTGAATGTGAGGTGGTGATCAATGGGGATTAAGGACAGACACATCGAATACAGTGCCTTGGGTCATGCCTTTTCCCCTTTCATTATGGTTATTAAAGTTTCACGTTAGGGAATTAAGGCAGACATTGCACATCTGAACTGCACCTTGGCTTTAGTGTGAGGGCTTCTAACACGTCTTTCAAAAAGCGTGCTAGGTCAAGTGGATAGACTGAGGGCCACAGGCAGATGCACCTTGAATGTTGGTACTGGGCCAACCAGTTACACCTGAGTTGATTGTATGATTCTTTGGTTATGCCCCTTAACAACTTCTTCCTGTTTTGGTCAGGTAGACACACAAGTAAAAGTCTTAGATGTCTTCCTTTACTATTGTCGATGGCACTGACTGAGCGCCAAGATACACACAGCAGCCTGGCAGTCATGAATTTGGCTTTTATGCCTGCAGGGAGCCATTATTTACGTGATTGCAGACGGTGGGGTCCAAAGGCAAGTTGGGCTGTCTCAAACCGCACTGTGCGTGTCATGCCTTGGGGGCAGGAAAGAGAATTCCAGCCTAGAGGACAACCCAGTTTGGTCCATGTGGAACAGGCTCAGTAAGCAAAGTTCAGCAGATCTGCTGACTGGCCAAATAAACTGGGGGCACAAAGAAGCTCTCTAGTGGAATGACCTGTAATTAGTCCTGCCTTTTTCAACATTTCCCCCAATAACTAAAATAAAGACACAAAAAACATGCTTATCAAAGCTATGGATAACCTACCAGGCAGAAGGGAAGAAGCAAAAGATCTAAACACGTCAAACTATAGGCTAAAACAAACAACAATTCAGCAGGAAAAAAATACATTTAGGTTCAAAGCAGTATTTTTTACAAGATGGAGGAGACTTGGATTACATGTAAGGATATAAGGCTTTTAAAACGGAAGCTACTGAAAAACTAGAACACATGTAAAGTACGCAAGACATCAGAGCACAGCTTGATAAATTTTTACAAAGTGAACACACTAGAGTAACCACAGCCTAGAACAACATGTAGAACATTGTTAGGACACCCAAAATCTCACTTGTTTCTTCCTAGCCCAAACGTAACCACTGTGCTGACCCCTACCTCTGTATACAGTAGTTTTTCATGCTTTTGAACTAATATAAATGAAATCACACAGTACATATTCTTTAGTACCTTCTTTCTTTCAGTACCATGTTTGTGAAGTTCATATGTATTGCTCATCATTGTGTTTTTAATCGCACCATTATATAATATCGCACTGCACGAATACACCACCGTTTATTTATCCTTCCTACTGCACTTGAATTCCCACCCCAGGAGTGCTCGGTTGTAATGACGCTGAGGTGACAGCTGTGCAACGTGGCAAGGCAGCAGCAGTGGCAAAGCTTACGTATGTCCTTTGCTTTGGTCTGTCTTTGAAAACAAGTGTATGCCTTCATTTGGCTTTCATGTGACTTCCACAGCTGTAGAAATGGCACAGGAAGCGATATATTCCTGCTACATTACTGAAAGGAGACAGCTACAGTTAGAGGTACTGGATTCTCGGGTTATAATATTTTTTCCTTTGCAAAATTTGGTCCATATACTGAGTATTATTTGAAGTCTATATTTAAAAATACAAATTATTTGCTTGTAATTTGTGTTAACAGATGGGCTGCATAAAATATAACCCAGATACTTATAAAATCAAGAATACTTCAAACAAGATAGAAATAAAAACTCAAGATTTTTCTTTAACATGGATTAATTTCTCGCCAGTAAGTTTCATGCCAGTATCTGTATCACTTTATGTTAAGCATTTTAAGATAAATTATATTACTTTTCACTGTTTTAAAATAAAATGCATTACTTTCTATTGGATCTGCTTGGGTGCCCTTAGGACGAACATTTTCATGGAAAAGGAAGACCCTGCCCTCCAGGTATACCTGATTCTGTGGGAAAGAATGAGAAGGTGCTGTCATGCACACTTGCGTGCGCACGCATGCACGCGCGCGCACACACACACACACACACACACACAGATACTGAGTATTTCAATACTACAAACCAATAGAACACAAATAGATTTCTTAAGTGTTAAAGACAGGACAAAGCAAAATGAGTGTTTGCTTTTTCAAAAATACTATTTGCCAGGTACTACAAGACAAAAAAAATAAAGTCTTTTCCTCAGCTTAGTCTAATATGAGTAGGCAGAAAATAAAACCAACCAACAAATAAGTATAAATGTCAGACTGTGAAATGTTTCATGAAAGAAGTTATCAGGTGATGTAACAGAGAACAACCGGCGTGGAACTGTCTCCATAAGGTGGCCAGGAAACGCACCTCCCGTTGGATGGCCCTGAAGATGAGGCCCAGAGAAGGACAAGGTGCTGTTCACAGGAAGGCCTCCATCAGAGGTGTCCCAGGAAAGGGAGCGGCAAACCCTCAGGTCCTGGAGAACAGACAGGAGGCCAGGGGGCTGCAGTGTGGTGAGGCGGGTGGACAGGCCACGACAGCACTGGAGGCCAGTGTAAGAAGTTTCCATTTTATCCCAAATGCAGGGGAAAGCCACCAAAGAGTTTTAAGCAGGGCAGTGGCAAATCCCGGACAGAGATTAAAGGACTCTTAGAGATTGTTCAACATTCCTTTCCGCAGAGCAGACTGCCAAGGTCCAGAGTTTAGTGGCATCAAGAGTTACATGGTTGGAAGCTGTCAAGTGCGTAGGTTGCTATAAGCTTTCTTTTCAGTTAGAGGAGGGCCAGCCTTCGGACACATGAAAAGGTGCTCTTACTCGTAAGAGACATGGAATTATACTTAAACATTCTTTCCCATCTATTAGGTTGGTAAAGGCCAAATACTTGGTGGTACCACACAGCGCTGGTGAAGACGTGGGGAAGAGGCAGGTGTGTCTAAGTGGGGAGTGTAACTTGGTACAGCTTCTGCACAGCAGTCCGGCAGTTCCTACTGAAATGGAACACTTCATATATTCTTCATTGTAACAATTCCGACTCTAGGAATCTGTCCTGCAAACATATTGACATAAGTCCGCAAACACATTATGTACACAGATATTAAGTGAAGCATTATTTGTGAGGGCAAAATATCGGAAATCACCTATGTATCCACTGCAGGGAACCTGTTGAACAGATTACGGTACATTCATTCAAAGAAATACGGTGTGGGGAAAAGCAGGGTTACAGTTATGAGTACCTGAAACAGAATTTATTTCTGTTATTATTTATCAATTATTGAATTATTTTCCTTATGAAAAACTGCAAGCCTGCTTTTCCCATCCTGTGCCAAGGAGCTGATCTACATAAGGGAATATGGGATGCTCTTGAAGATGATAAATGGAAAAAGCAAACGCAGAAAAACAAGTCTTTGGGAGGGGAATGGAAGGACCAGGCCACAGGGGGAAGACTGGAGTTTACCGCGCATCTTTTGTGCTGTCAGAACATTCTACTGCGTGTGTGTGTGTGTGTGTGTAGGTCACCTATTAAATTTTTTTAATTAAATTTTTTTTTATTGATTTTAGACAGAAGAAGGGAGAGGGAGGAGAGAGGAGGAAGGAAGGAAAGAAGGGAGAGAGAGAGACATTGATTTGTCGTTCCACTTATTTATGCACCCATTGGTTGTTTCTTGTGTGTGCCCTGACCAGGGATCGAACCTGCAACCTTGGTGTATTGGAACAATGCTCTAACCAAATGAGTTACCTGGTCAGGGCGAGAAACTGTTTTTTAAAATAAAATAATCTGGTTTCAAAAGCAAAGCACCAGAGAATACATGATTTTTTAAATTTTTATTGATTTCTAGAGAGAAGAAGGAGGGAGAGAAAGGGAGAGAGAGAGAGAGAGAGAGAGACATTGATCTGTTGCTCCACTTATTTATGCATTCATTGGTTGACTCTTGTGTGTCCCGACTGGGGATTATACCTGCAGCCTTGGCGTAACGGGACAACACTCTAACCAACTGAGCTACCCAGCCAGGGCGAACAGGTGATGTTTTAAAGTGAGGAGGGGAACGAGATAAGGAAAAAAAAAGGAAAAGAAGAAAATAACTGGAAGTAACTTGAAATAAACATCTGTACTATGCTTTATGTAATTTCCTTGTATAAACTATTGTTTTATACAATCTACAGGGATAAAAATGAAAGTAAGTTAGTGGACAAGTACAGGGGAAACACATATGCAATATATTGTACATATACAAGTTTATGATTTGGCAAATGCCAAAACAAAAATCTTATTTAACCTAATTCTCCACAAAAAGAGTGGATAGGATGTTGTGCAGTAACTACGGCAGAGAATGCAAGGTGATCTAATAAAGTATTTAATAAAGGCTGTTGGCAATAAACCGAATTACTGTGTTTGTAGCAAGACCACTTCACAGCTCAGCTACTTCAGGTATGAAGAGTGGGCGTGGCCGGGGCCAAGAGCAGGGGCCGGGGTTCAAATCCTGGCCCTGGCATTTGCTGCCGTGTGATCCCCATCACATTACTTAATCTCAGTTTTAGTTTCTCGTGGTAATGGAAGCTGCCTCTCAAGGTGAGAGAACCAGGTGAGATAATGAGTGTGAAGTACAGTACGATGTTAGTATAAAATATTAGGCATTAAAAATACCGTGTAACGCCAAGCACACAATTCACCATAACCACCGTGTCAGTAGAATGAGAAACGGAAACGAAGGCCCAAGAGGAGCTTAAAGAAGGTCATTTAGTCCATTCCCTGCAGAAGGACCCTTCAACCACAGGTAATTGTTTTGATTTACTTCAGGCCTCATTTAGGCCCTTGTGGGAAGATTAATTTATCCGACTGGTTTAATTGTTCATGCTTTTATGATTTATTAACTAATGAGTCTTTTAATGAGAACCTGATATTTTGTGAGGTATTATGCTGTACTCTACGTGGAAAATAACTTCTCAATTCCAAAACACTGAGAACATAATGAAAAAGAGAAAATGTGAGTTTTGTTAATCTTTTCAAACATCAGTCTTTGGGAAATCCATTCTGGAAATTTATAGCTCCAAAAGCCCAGTGTGGGTTGCATACTGCCCATTTTTCTAGGCAAGGCCATTTGTGCTAGAATTGTAAGCCCCAAGTCTGTGTCTCTGGCTCGCACCACCCACTTGAACTCCAGATCTGTGAAGCTGCCTAATGACCATTTCCCACCCAGATATCCTATGGGTTCCGCGCAGGAAACGCTGCCACTTGGCCGTTCAAATGAGAAACCGTAGAGTTAGAGTTCTCATAGATGTCTCAAATCGGACACCACTGGGTACAAATGGTATTCTAAAATAGTGCTCCAGGGGACATCTAGCAGTATCTGGAGACATTTTTGTTACAAATTGGGAGGGAGAGAGACTGCTATTGGCACCCACGGGATAAAGGCAGGGATGCATCCTACAATGGAAAGAATAGCCCTCCATGACAAAAACCTATCTTGCCCAAGGTGTCAATCATGCTGAAGTTGAAAAATCCTGCTCTATCATATTTGGAAGGTGAACTCTATACAAGAACAGACAGCTCTGTATGTTCAGTATCTGGACTGGTACATAGCACGCACATGTTTACTGAATAAACAAATGAAAAAAGAATTCATCTAAGGGGGGGACCCCCAGAATATCAGAATTATCTTCTGGAGGGTAAACCCGTTATAGTACAGGCTTCCCTCGCTAGGAGTGTGTTCTAGGCGTCCATCTGCATCAGTGCAGCAGCTGGCATTGTGAGAGGCTGTGTTCAGCTTCAGTGAAAACTTTTTTGAAGGCTCTTTCAGTGCACTTGCCCATTTCCTGATGGGTGATTTACGGGTGCACCTGCCCACAACACACTGAGTGTTCAGAAGTTTTTGACAAAAAGCTGCATGACCCCTGCGCCCCACCCTCCCTAGTCACCAGATCTCACCCTGAACAACATTTTTGTTTTCTCAATTAAAAAAAAGTCCTCGAAGGGAAACATTTGGCCAGTGTGGAAGAGGTGGAACAAAGGCACGACAGAAGCACTGAAAGGCATCAAAATCGATGAGTTCAAAAACTGTTCTGAGCACTGGGAGAAATCATCTGGGTAAGTGTACTGCATTGATGGAGAATGCTCTGAAGATGACTGAAGTTTAAACATGTAAGAGTACATACACAATTTTTTATAGCTAAATTCTGTTTTTGGTTCTTCCCTTGTATGTTGTTGCCCTGTCTTCATCCCCCAAACTCAACCTTCATATTTTTCCGCCTGGACTACCGTATCGGCTCCTAACCATTATTCTCCTGTCTCCATGCTCCCTGGTATTGTGTTTCATTCATCTTTATATACAGAAGACCTTGAAAGTATAAGGGCTCAATACATCTCTGCTTTATAGATTAGTCTTAAAATGCATTTAAAAAAGCAACCAACTTACAAGAATTTTTGGTAGGTTTCTGACACCATGCAAAAATGTCCCTGATTGCTTAGAATAGCTACCCACACCTGTATGAATCAGTGTAGCTATCTGATCCTCAGTCTGTTTATTTCCAACCTTTAACTTCTGTCTGACTTTGTTTCTCTTTATTTTCTACAGGGCAAGGTCACTTTATCATATTTTCCCCCACACGTAAGTCAGGATCATATAGGGACTCTGAGCTTGGCGAGCTGGGGACTGAGAACAATCCTCTCCCTAATTTTCCTTGGATCTGCTTAAACAAATCTCCAGCTCCAACTCTAAGGAAAAAAACCTCAAGGAAAACTGATCATTGCCATACAGGGGTTAATATTTGACTGGTAAGGTAGTCTTAAAAATTAACTCAGACCTCCCTGCTGTATTCAAGCTTGAACAAAATAACATTACACGTAGCTATCCAACCAAGTAACGCATTTAAATAAAGTAGAAAATACGACAATTTTTTCTTATGTGTAGAATATCATCTCCCTACCCCAATTCTCAAGTGGAAGATAAAATTTTATTTTTAAGTTTACAGACACACTTGCCCTGGCTTGGTAAGCTCAGCTGATTGTGGAGTGTCATCCCATCAGCCAAAGTTGCAGGTTTAACGCCTGGTCAGGGCACACACAAGAATCAACCAATGGATGCATAAATGAGTGAAGCCTCAGACCGATGTTGTTCTCTTTCCCCACCTCCTTTCTCTCTCTCTCTCTCAAATCAATTTTAAAAGAATCCCTGCCTTATTTTTAAGAAATTACAGACACTTAATGAACATAGGGTGTCTGTTCTATGTCTTGATCTGGTTCCATCAGGGCCTCTTTCCTGTAAGGTTAGTAAAATGCCAAACTGGAAGCGTTTTCCAGCTCAGACGTGCAGAAAATTTTCTTCTTTACAAGACTATTCCCTCAACTTCACCTTATTGTCCTTGAACTTCCTGTGACTTGTGGTGTTTCAGAGTTCCCAGTGTTCTGTTTTCTGGGATTAGTGGGTCCCTACCTTTTATGTTTGGGATCCTGAAGACTACATCTTGAAGGTACCCCACCCTTTTCTCTTCAGAAAGCCTTTGTGAGGGGAGTGTCTAGATCTGTGGACCTTTCTTTGGAAAGATCACCTCTTTCTGATAAGTGAGTTGCCATCTTTCCCTGGGTCTGACAGCAAGAGAGCTCCTCATTTTCCAAATATCCGACCGTCTCACTCCCGTTCTCTTTGTTCATCCCACCTCACTGTAAAAAACATCCTTTGTGAAGGAATTTAGGCCTGTCCACTCCTCCCAGTTATGCCGACAGTAATATCAACAAACACCAACTCCCATTAGGAATGAGGTCACATTCCATAGAGAAAGGAACTCCACAGCATGGAGGGACATGGCAAGATTCTTGCTGGAAACCCCCACCTCTATGGCAAGGCTGATGGGGGAGTGTGAGTAGATAGATATCAGAGGGGCTGACTACACACCTATTCCATCAGAGCTTGGGCAAAGGTGCAGGTGGCTGAGTTGATTCAACCTCAGTAGATTATGTTGGTTTGGGCAAAAAAGCATTTCAGAGGAGGCAATGATAAACGAAAGGCCTTTCCTCCAAATTTGGAACTGAGTTAGACTATAACAAAGCCAGGGAGAGAGGGATCCTCCCCAAATATGACTAAACAGAACTTCCTTTCAGCCTAATTTTCTATGAGCTTATAGCCATAGTCAATTCAGTTTAGAACAAATAAAGTTGGTATCCCTCTACTTAAACAAACAATCCAATCCGACTTCTTAATAATTCCTAGATTGGTGGCAGCTGGGGCTGGGAGTGGCCACCCAGATGGATATACTGTGGGCTGCTTTAGAAGTGGGGGACAATGACCACTGTTCTGATCGACTTTCATTCATCACATTCATTTAAAAATTTCACACAACACTGAAGTGCAGCCTGGCACACTTTAAAAAGGTTTATCAAAGGGGAGAATGCGCTAAGAAGAAAAACAACGGGCTCTCTCATGAGATGTAAGCAATAGTATAGCCCAGCCATGACGGTGGGAACACGGGCTGTTTCTGACACTAGGTAAGTGTGAAAGTGTGAAAATGACCTGCCAAATGTGAAATTACTTCTCCTTTAGCTCAGGGCTGGCAAAATCCAGAAATTTGTACTCATTGTTCAACTCCGGATTAACACTTCAGTGTCTGTGAATTAGGGACACACTGGAGGAGAGCCCAGGGGTGTTTGGAAAGAGGCTGTGCCCTGGGCTGATGTGAAAGACAAGCACTTGAAGTCTCTTCCTAACGTTCTTCCCTCTTTGTATCACGTCTCTCAGCTCCCTCCCAGCACACCTGGTCTAGAAGGTGATCTGTTCTAATTAACTTACACCAGAGTGTGACATCTAAGAACAAGTCCTTCTTCCAGAGGGACAAGCAATTTAAATGTTCTCTGTAATTGGGGAATGAAAGATTCACTTCAGAACTAGGTTTGAATTCCAGTTCTGCTACCTACTTCCCGTGTGACCTGTGTGGCACTTACACCCTGCTGGGCCTTAGTTTTCTGATCTATGAGGTGGGGTGGGAGACAATGAATAGTGCCTTTATGGCAAAGTTGTAGGGATTAAGTGAACTCAACACATTTTTACTGAATGCCTACTGAATCACCAGGCATTGTTCTAGGTGCTGGGAAAACGGGAGAAAGACAGCAAAACAGACGAACTCCCTGTGACCTTGGAGCTTACGTGCTCACTGGAGAAAGGGAAACATAATAAATTCATAAAGAAATGTATAATGCAGGAGGGCAAGGTGCTATGGAGAAAAATCAAGAGTGGTGCTGGTGGGGAAGCTCGGGGGGAAGCATAGGTGGTTGCCAGTTGTCACACAAGAGCTTCTCTGAAAAAGTGGCATTCGAGCAGACACATGAAAGGAGAAATGGAGTGAGCCACGTCAGTTTGTGGGGGCAGGCAGTGCCGGCAGACAGGAGGGGAAATGCAAGGGCTCTGTGGAAGGAGCATGCTCACAGTATGTGAGTCAAGAGTGAGCTGGAGATTGTGAAAAGTACATTGTGAGCAAGGAGAGTTCTGAAGCAAAGAACTGACATAATCTGACTTACGTTGCAGATGGATTATTCGGTGTAGGGGTGCACACTGCAGGTGGGACAGAAGGTGGGGGCAGGGAGACCAGACAGACTCCCTATGTAATCTGGGGGCGCGGAGCAGTTCTGAACACGGTGGCTCGGGCTGGAGTGTTACTATGGAGAAGTGATGAGAAATGGCTGGAGTCCGGCTTTGTTTTGAATGCTTCTTTTGAGCCAGGAAGACTTGGAGCTACTAGGCTGTGTGAGAGGAGTCAAGGATGACTGCGAGGTTTGTAGCTTTACCAACTGGAAAACCTGCGTTCTCATTCACTGAGACCAGGAAGACGGGAAGAGCTGCTCTGGCAGGAGCGGGGTAAGGTTGTGTAATCAACAGTTTATTCTGGAACAGGTACGTGCGAGGTGACTGCTGGATGTTCAACCAGAGATGTCAGACAGGCAATTCAGTGTGTGTGAAAGCACTTGATTCATGGCCAAGGCTTTGCATGAATATATGAACTCAGGTTAAAAACAAGTTAATTCATGTTACACCATGATAAGTGTGTTCTCTCCTCAAGGCCAGAGCAAATGAGTAGGCAGCTGGGTTCACAAATGTCAACCACTGATCCTTCTGAAAATCCTGGGAGACACCGTCAACTTTTTTACTCTGAGCAGCAGCAGAAGCAACAAAAACAAGTCAATGAGAACAACCTAGCTAGAGTAACATTGTGGAATTCCTTGTGGAACTTTAGAGAGAAGCCTATCCCTGGCTTAATTAAATGCTGGGTATCATTGCTTCTCACTGCACCTGGTTATTTTATTCACTATTAGCCTTGACTTGTCAATTTAAGCTTAAAATCTAATGATAGCCAAATAAAGATTTTGAAAATCTGATGGACCCAAATTATCTATTTTATTGTCTGAAAGTATGTAAGGCCTTTCCTACTAGCTGACATTTCACTAGTACGCAATTCATAGTTTCACTTTATAAAAACATACCAAAACCCCCCATTAAACATATAATATTCTCTGGAATAATCTCCAAGTTAAGATTTATCACAAAATGTATTTGATAAAATTTGTAACGAAAGAACAAACTATATTAAAAAAGGTTTTAGATATTAATACACATGTAGTTTAGTTTTTACTGATGGTTTTTAAACATCTTACGCACAAGTTTTACCATCATTCCATTTTGGAAAATATCTCCTGGCAGATCCTCTTCCATTACCAAAGAAAACAGTTCTTCCAGTAACAGATCTGAGCACTGAGGCAGCACGTCTGACTTGTGCAGAGGCTGTCTGACACACTAAAAGTAGTAACAGACATGCCTGATCCTCCTACCTGCCTGCTCTTAAATCTGTTTAGAATGCCAACTTCTTTTTTTTAGTAAAATATCCAGACCCACAGGGTGACAGAAAAAACCAAACTATGAATTGGCTACCTCTACGTATTTCTACTGTAAAAACAAAGATCCAGCCCTGGTTGGTGTGGCTCAGTGGACTGAGTGCTGGCCTGAGAACTGAAAGGTCACCAGTTTGATTCCCAGTCATGGCACACGCCTGGGTTGTGGGCCAGGTCTCCAGATGGGGTGTGCAAGAGGCAACCGATTGATGTATCTCTCCCACATCGATGTTTCTCTCCCTCTTTCTCCCTCCCTTCCCCTCTCTCTAAAAATAAATAAATCAAACCTTAAAAAGTACCAACAAAACAAAGATCCAATCTGTAATCTAACATGACCCCTTAGTTAGGATGTTATGTCTTTAGAAGCTCGGTAAAACATTAGACATTGTGTCAAAACATTTTCAAAGTGTTTTTAGTTGAAAAAAATAACAAAGGGTTAAAACAAGTCATGATTTTGCTTCTGAATTTTTCAAGTACACTTGTTAATTTTATTTGGTGTGAGACTTTAAAAAAAAAAAACCCTTGCATACTATTCACAAAAAGAGAAGTAATTGAACAAAAGAAAATGTGAAAATGATTCCACATCTCACCGGTAGTAAAATAAATGAAAATTAAAGCAAGCACAAGATACCACTTTTCATCTACTAGACTGGCAGAGATTAAGAAAGATGAGGACGTCAGGGAGTGTAGGAGTGTTCTATACTATCATACTTGCGTGACGATGATGCAAGCCCAAACAATTTTTTCTGGAGGGCGATTTACCCACCTTTATCAGAACTCTACAAGTGGGTAAACCCATCCACCCAAAAGTTCCATGTCAACAAAACTGCCTCAGGAAATAATAATGCAAGTATATAAAAATATGTAATCATAAAGATGTTCATCACATCACAATTATACCAGGAATTTTGACAAGAACTTAAATAAATATCCTTTCACAGAA